>JAPYZT010000186.1:0-44571 GCA_030522965.1 Tryphoninae sp. A BG-2022a | reverse complement strand
TTATAATGAAATTTAATTATTAAAACTTCAATTAAACAATTTGCAAAATTTGAATTTTTATAATGAAATTTAATTATTAAAAATTCAATTAAACAATTTACAAAACTTGAATATTTATAATGAAACTTAATTGTTAAAAATTCAATTAAACAATTTACAAAATTTGAATTCTATAATGAAATTTAATTATTAAAAATTCAATTAAACAATTTACAAAATTTGAATTCTATAATGAAATTTAATTATTAAACATTCAATTAAACAATTTACAAAATTTGAATTTTTATAATGAAATTTAATGATTAAAAATTCAATTAAACAATTTGCAAAATTATAAAAAATTTGAAGGAGATAAATGATTGGTGCGTTTCTATGAAATTTGTGCATTTCATCAAAAGAATCTCGTAGGAAAATTTTCGAAGCTCTTATCGCGCCATTGCGATAAGTTAAATATAGGCGATGTGTGCGATAATCCCAGAGGCGTCGGGAGGATTGAAAGAAAGAAAGAAAGAAAAGGAAGATCCTCTATTCGACAAAAATTATTGTCGTGCTTCCCGCCTAACATCAAAGTGATAATTAATTAAAATTTCGTTCGTTATTTACAATCTCATCGCCTTCTTGCAAAGTTAAATAAATATTATTGATTGTTTTATCGACGAGACACTGGCGCGTCTGTTATGATAATGACGTGCGTTTCCTTTTGATTTTACTCTAAGCAACACTCCTGGCCGTCGGGAAACGCGCTCGTGCGGTTGAACAATGAAAAAAAAATTCAAAACGTCATAACCAACGCCACATTATAGATTAACGTTTAAAAAAATCGTTGATGACCTTCGCGTGACCTCAACGGTTGGACGGACGTAAATATCAATATAGCGATCGTGTCGCCACCTGGAAACTGGACAAATTTCATGGGAACCTTTTTTCTGTACGACTTCATTTTCTTGACTTATTTTCATCATCGAGAAATTAAAATGGGTCACCCTGTACCACACACAAACACACATACATTGACATATTAGGCGTCATTGAACTCTGGATAACCCGTGATGATAATGAGACTGTCCAGAAATATTCTAACAACGATATTTCAATGCTTTATTTTTATTCAAGAGAAATAATTTAAATAAATTTGTTTATAAACAAGTTTATAATTAATCGAGATTTGAAAAGCATCGTCTGTGGTAAAATATATTTTTCAGCCTTCTGGCCCGGGTCGTAGAGGAAGTTTAGCCAAGGTCAGAGCCACGAGCAATCATTGTGCAAATTTGTTACTTTCAAGGCTTTTTTGCCAGACTGTTACTTGCAGAATATTTGTAACACTGAAAATTTATGAGATTTATATTATCCCCACGATATTCTAGTTCGAATAAAAATATGCCCATATTTTGGCATTTTTTTCAGTTTAGAATTGCTAGTTAGATCCGCAACAGGATTAGGAAAGTGGGTTATTCGTTATCAGAGAAGAAAATCAATTGTAGAGTTCTACGTGCGACCTATATAGGTAGACTATATGTCAGGTAAAAGTATTGATTGAAGTATCAAAGAAAAAAAATGTCATGCACACGTGGGAAAGAAATTGACTCTGTAGGAGATCTAATTTTGTAATGAGTGTACAAGCGCGTGGTATTAAAATAAATAAGCAACATATGTGACCTTCCCTCGTTTAGAAATTATTCAATCCTCGCCAGAAAAAAAAATATTTCGTTGATATAGTTTTAAAAATACTCTTGAGCATCCATCTGTTATTAATATTTTAAAATATTAATAACAGATGGATAAATCTATATATCTATACATTTTTATAACTGCATTTTTGTTTAGCTATGTAGTTGCAGCTATTTTTGACAATTTTTTGAAAAGTGTTTGATTTTTTGAAAATACTCTTGAGCATTCACCTAGTATTAATATTTAAATCTATATATCTATACATTTTTATAACTGCATTTCTGTATAGCTATGTAGTTGTAATGATTTTTAACAATTTTTTGAAAAGTGTTTGAAAAATGTTTGATTGTTTGAAAATACTCTTCAGCATTCACCAAGTATTAATATTTAAATTTATATATCTATACATTTTTATAACTGCATTTTTGTTTAGCTATGTAGTTGCTGCGATTTTTGACAATTTTTTGAAAAGTGTTTGAAAAATGTTCGATTTTTTGAAAATACTCTTGAGCATTCACCTGGTATTAATATTTAAATCTATATATCTATACATTTTTATAACTGCATTTTTGTTTAGCTATGTAGTTGCAGCGGTTTTTGACAATTTTTTGAAAAGTGTTTGAAAACTATTTGATCCATCCCAGATAAAAATATTAAAACTAAAATACTGAGAGAAATAATAGGTTCTTAAGTAAAACGTCGTTTATTCTTAAATAATGTCATTTGTGAAAGAGGAATAATATCAATTATTGTAAACGCCGTTAAAAATTCGAGAAATTTCATTCATACGTTACAAGCCACGCTTGGTGCGAGTGCGAGAGAGATAGCTGCATAACGGCGATTCGCCCATTGACCATCATGGCCGACCCGACCGGGAAGAAATCTAACTTGGCTACTCTTGCCTCGTTTCTGCACCAGCTAAGCCAAATTTTATCTCGATCGGTGGCGTAGCGCCGGAGAATTTGCGAAACGCGTTTTCGAGGTGGACGCACCGCGCCATGTTGCCTCCTAACGATAAATCAATTCGGGCGACCCACGTGGGATTGAAATATCTATACATGCGTGTTCTTGTACGTATATACGTTCCCCACTCGGGTAATATACTCGAAGCGCGAGGATGACAATTTAACATACCGAAAAAGAACAAAATTTCGACCGGCAACAAGACACACTTGGATTTTGTCACTGTACAAAAAGTCAAGAATTAAAAAAGAATCTTGACACTCACCAGCGAATCTGATTTTCATTAAATCAAGGGGATGTAGCATCAGGGTTGATACAACGCCACCCGATATACCGGCGACAAAGTGCTCGTACTTAAAGTGACTTAGAACGGGCAACAAGCGTGGTCCACCGCTGCTGCCCGTACTCGTAGTTTTAATAGTCGACATTTTATGTTCACTAACACCGACGCGACCACCGCTATTATTACCGTCGCTCGATGACGTTTCACCGTTCGTTACCGGAACTTCGTGATTTTTGCGGAGGGCATCCTTTTCGTGACTAGCGAGCCTCGTGATGACTGTTCGGCATACTCGTTAAATCATCACGAATATAACACGCGAGAGTCGAACGCGAAAGTTTTACTCGTTGGTTTGCTTTACTTCCGTTTGTTCTTTGAGTCGATAGAGACGACAGAAACGTGAAACTCGAGATTACGGGATTCTCGTATGCGTGGATATTCACCGCACGATCGACAATCTTACGCAATTCGCGAATACGTTGCGTATGCCGTCCACCGCCATACTGATTCGTCAAGGCGGCGGGCAACGCAACGGCGGACCAAAATGGAAATCGACACGGGCGCGCATGCGCAACAGTCACAATCGTGGTGAAGACGAGAAAGCTCGACTCGCGTCGTACGGTGGTGCCCTCTAAGCTCCAAGGCACTTTTTCAAGCGAACTAAAAATACTCGGCAGCTCGGTCGGTCTTTATGAAGATTATCATAAGTGAAATATATTTTTTGTATATTACTATTATTATATATTATATTATATATATTACAACTATTATATATTATTATATATATTATTACTATTATAATAATTAATAACTATAATTATTAATATAATAATATATATATTATATTATTATTATTATTATTATTATTATATTATTACTATTATTAATAATTAATAATTACCTATAATTAATAATATATATATATATATATATATATATATATATATATATATATTATATATTATATTATGTATATTACAACTATTATATATTATATTATATAAAGAGTTTATTTATAATCGACAAGGAAAATTTGTCAAAATTAATATTACCTCGAAACGCGCTCTGTCGCGCAGGTTCGATATATCGAATGTATCGATATATATCGATTATTACCATTTCCGCGAAAAATTCAAAGCAACAGATTTATCGACTCTTGGCGAGAACTTTTTTTTTATATTTTATTTTTACGATGAATGTTAGTGTGTTTAAAAATTGGTCGTGATTTTTTGTAAATTAATTGTTTATAAGATTGCGTTTTTTTTCCATTATTTATTGTTAGACGAGGACAGGAACGTGTGTCTATATAACACTGTGACGTGTAGATGCACGGATAAACCAGTCAAGCGAGTTTCCCGGAGACTTATCTCGCCGATTATAGATACGTGAGTTCCTATAGTTACCGAGCCGTGGCTAGATATTCGATTGGTTGAATTTGAGACGTATATATAACGTTCGATAAATAAATTGATTTTATAAGAGTAAAAGCGCGCAACCACGACTGACAGTCGGGACAACCCGCGGTTTCTGGTTCTGCGCGCGAACTAAAGCATGAAAAATAAATAACAAAATATTGTTTTTTTTCTTGCTGTTTAAACAATTTTGTTACAATTTTTATAAATTAATACGAACAAAAATTTGTGTTTTTTGAAAAATCATTTAAACATAAATTTTGCACGTGCATTTTTTCAAGTTTTTATTTATTTATGAAACTTTTTTTGGTGGATCGAGAGAAATATGAAAAGAACGATTCGAGGATAAAGTTTGAATTTTTGTCTTTGTTAATAAAAAGACTGAATAATTATTGGCTTTATGCTGAAGCCAATTTCAAATGGTGAGTGATATTTTTTATATAAAATTTTATCGTTTATATCGTAGGAAAAAATGTTTATTTAATGCAAAAAATTATTGCGTTCGATATTGTTATTAAAAAAAAGTGAATAATATTTTTACAAAAATGATGTTTTGTGTACGATAATTAATTTTTTTTTAATTAATAATTCCATGAATCGATTTTGAGTAAAGGTAAAAAATAAATTCTCAAAATTTATTGGGTAACGAGTGTTCATTGGAAGATCTTTAAAAGATTGCGATTTATCTGTCGGGAGTGATATTTTTATCACTCAAAAAAAGTTTGATACCGATTTTTGGAAATTGTACTCGAAGTTTGATTTTATCTATGATGCTGATTGCATCGATTCGTGTCCCCAAAATTATCGTCTATCCAACAACTGTGCAATCTTTATGACAACGTGATTTCAAAAATAAAAGATTACAATTTCTCAGAAATTTAACTTATTTTTGAAAATCTAGTTTGCAAAAGTTCCCAATATTTGATATACATTTCTATCCTTTTTATATAAGTCTAATTAATTATCAATTAATAATCGATTAATTGTAATCTACATTATAAGTTTATAATTAATTATTTTAATAATATTACATATTTCTCATACTTTATCACTTACAAAAATTTGCACGAATAATTTTATGGAAAGTAAACAATGATGAAACTCGAAAAATCAAATTTTATTTGATTATTGAATTATTATTGAAAATCTAGCTTCCAAAATTGGTCAATTTTTTTACATAATTCCCATCTTTATTATATACAATTAATTATCAATTAATAATCGACTAATCATAATCTACTTTATAAATTATAATTAATCAATTGAATAATAATCAAATTAACAATATTAAAATTTTCTTATAGTTCACTATTCAAAAAAATCTGCAGAAATAATTTTATCGAAAGTAAACAATGATAAAACTCGACAAATCTAATTTTATTTAATTATTGAATTATTATTGAAAATCTAGCTTCCAAAATTGGTCAATTTTTTTTACATAAATCCCATCTTTTTTATATACCATATTAATTATCAATTAATAACCGATTAATCATAATCTACTTTATAAATTATAATTAATCAATTTAATAATAATCAAATTAACAATATTAATTCTTTCTCATACTTCACTATTTACAAAAATCTTTAGAAAGAATTTTATCGAAAGTAAACAATGATAAAACTTGAAAAATCAAATTTCACTCTGGCACACCCAACGTTTTTTTTCTTTGAAAGCCTTGCAGTTGTCACTTCCGCTCGATGTGCTGTCGACTTGATAACATTGCCAATGTGTCTTTTACACCTAACTTCTTTTTTTTACCGATATTTATACTTAACGATTCATAATGCGACGCGAAGTACTTTAAGAGAAAACGTTTTGCGATAATTCATTTCCACAATCGCATTTTTTTTTCGTGGATTTTTCTTATCACGTTTATAGAATTATGATCGTAAGAATACGAAGATGCTCGTCAGATAAACGTTCCGACAAACATCGATTTCAAAGAGATTAAAAATACTCTACGAGATAGATAAATGATAACATAAAATAATAAAAAATATTCTTCTTTTTGGAATAAAAATTTTTTTTTCAAAATTTCAAAGGTAGTGGAATTGCAATGACAGTGGATTGCAATAATGGTATGGAATTGTAGAATTATAAAAAATGTGTAGAGGATTAATAACGAGAAACAAAAATATATAATTTTTGTTTCTTTTTAAGTAAAATTGAAACGAAAAATTTTTTGAAAAATTTTAAACTACAGTTAAAATGGAAAGAAGACATTCGTTAAACGAATACTAAAACGGTAGAGTTATAAAAAAATATGTAGACAGATGAACACACAAAAATAAACATAAACATTTTTTTTAACAAAACTAAAGGACAAAAATTTTCAATTCAGAATTCAAATAAGAATAAGACATTAGTTCAATCAATACTAAAAGCTGTAAAATTATTAAAAATATGTAAAAGATAAACACAAAATAAATAAACATAAACATTTTGTTTTAACAAAATAAAACGAGAAAAATTTTCAAAAATTTTCAATTCAAGATTCAAATAAGAACAAGACATTCGTTCAATCAATAGTAAAAACAGTAGAATTATACAAAATATATAAAAAATCAACACAAAAAAATGAACATAAACATTTTTTTTCAATAAAATAAAACAACAAAGATTTTCAAAAATGTTAAATTAAAAAATCCGATGACAACAAGACATTCCTTTAATCAATACTAAAAGCTATAAAATTATAAAAAATATGTAAAAAATAAACACAAAAAAATAAACATAAACATTTTTTTTAACAAAATAAAACGACAAAAATTTTCACCAATTTTCAATTCAAAATTCAAATGGCAACAAGACATTCCTTCAATCAATACTAAAAGCTATAAAATTATAAAAAAGAATATGTAAAACATCCAACCCAAAAAAGCACAATTTTTTTCAAGTTAATTAAAAAAAGAAAAACACATGCTTCATGCATTGTTTAGCAAACATTGCATTAGCTATAGTACAATCGAGGTGTGAGAATTTTTCATTAGAACGTAAAACCAGGTGTGTCACAGTCCGTAGGTTCGCCATTGCGTAAATAATTTTATTAACGCTCTTGGTGCTCCATCAAGCGTGGAGAACGTCGCATTATTCGACTCTACGCTCGACCAAGATTCTCAATAATCTTTAACGAAGTCTTCGATCCATCGAGGCATTTATATAATCAAGTTCAAGTTTCCCCCTTCTTTGTTGATTAAAAAAAAAAAAAAAAAAAAGTTAATAAAAAAAATAACGATTCGATTTGTTTGCGCGATTTTTTTATTATTGAATTGTTTTTTATTCAATCGACTCGAGACGACGTAACGGTGAATTCATCGTTGATGTGTAACTATGTGCGCGGAAGAGATCGCGAACGATCGAGAAAACGTGGTATCGAGTATTTCTACTTGACGGTGAGTCGAGACGATGTCTAACAATAAGTCTCGGAAATGGGATACGAGAAGACCACGTGCTATTGTGATTAAAATAAATTTTTATTATTAAAATATAAAAAAGATTGATTGTACAGTTTTCTGATTTTTTCACATTAAACAAAAATTGAAAAATTGTTGATATTCTGGGGGAGTTTGATTATTGCAATTATTGTTTAAGAATGTATTTGAGTTTATTTTGATTAATTATTAAATTAGAAAAAACAATTATTGTACAATTTTGTGGGTTTGTTAATTAACCAAAAATTGAAAAATTATTGATATTTTGTGGGAGTTTGGTTATTGGAATTATGATTTAATAATGAATTTGAGTTTATTTTTATTAATTATTAAAAGAGAAAAAAAATCTATTGTTCAATTTTTTGGATTTTTTAATTAAAGAAAAATTGAAAACTTGTTCATATTGGGGGAGTTTAGTTATTGGAATTATTGTTTAATAATGTATTTGAGTCCATCTTTATCAATTGTTAAATTAAACCAAAAAATATTGTACAATTTTTTAGTTTTGTTAATTAAACAAAAATTGTAAAATTGTTGATATTTTACGGAATTTGGGTTATTGGAAATATTGTTTAACAATATATTCGAGTTTATCTTTACAAATTATTAAATCGTCAAAAGGCGATTTAATTTCAGAGAAATTAGAAAATAAAAAATTCTGAATTTTTGGTTATAAACATTATTATATTTTTTTATAAATCGCAAATAATTTATTCGATTGTATGATTTCATCAATTTCGATTATTAGACCATTTTTAATATTACTTTGTTACACGGAAAAGATGATTTTATTTTGCAGTATTGTTAAAAAAAAAATAGCGAATATAATTACGACGATCATTACGTGTGAATTTGTATCTGCATGCATTCCTCGATCTAATCAAGAGTCATAGCCGAGGCAATCATATCCTCGTATTCGTTCTTGTATATCATTTTGCTACCTGTCGCTGGCGATGACGAAATCGGTCTTCCACCATATTTAATATCCTCCAGTGGAACTCCAAGAGCAAGTGCTATTCTGTCCCTGACATAGTAGTAAGCTCCTTGATTCTTGTGCTCCTCCTGAAGCCACATGATCTAGAAATTTCGAGAATCGTCGTCATTTTGTATTTAGAGAAATTGAAAAGACACAAAACCATTTAAAAAAACATAAAAATAAAACGATAAAATTTGAAAATAAAAATGATCTTTATTTTTGTTTTTGTTCGATAATTTTTTTTCCATATTTAACAATTTTGTACTATTTTATATGGGTATATTTTTATTTATATATTTAAATATTTATTTATTAAAAATATTAATAATATTATAAATACGTTTTCCATTTTATTAATATTATTTTGCATAGATAAAACTGCGTTCGACTATCCTTCTGTTGGAAAATCTACTTTACCGGCTTACCCCTTCTCCTTCGCCCTCTCGCGGCGAGCCAATGAGCGTCAGTCGCTCGACAGACGTCGAACGAGTAAGCCCTAACGAAGAGCTACGATTTCTTTCTCAACGCGCTATTTTCTACATTTACTTTACTACCAAAAAAAAAAAAATACAATTAACATCCTGAATAACAAACGCACATTTTTGTATAATTTTTTAAATAAAATATTAAATTTTTTTTTTTTTTTGGAAATCGTTATTCGGTTAAATCTTTCGAAATTTTTTGAACGTAGCGTATGGATGAGTCATAAAAGAAATTGTAGCTAAATATTTACGAATTGTGACAACAATTACATTTTTGCAAAATCAAACTTACTTTCGTTTTTGGAAATCTCGAAACTTCGTTAGCGACGAGATGAAAGGGAAAGGGACACAACTGTTCGATTCGCACGACCGCGATTCGATCGTCCAATTTTCTATCGTGTCGTTCAGTAATCAAATCGTAATAAACCTTTCCCGAGCACAGCAATACTTTCTCGATTTTCGAAACGTCCTTCACGGTCGCGTCCGGATAAATCGCTTTGAACGACGTGCCGGATCCTATTTCATCGAGAGGCGACAGTGCCATTGGATGACGTAACAATGACTTTGGCGTCATCACGATCTGAAGATAAAAATGGCGGAATTAAAAAAAAATTGTTTGTTATTAAAAAACATTTTTCTTGTTATTAAAAAAAAGTTTTTTTTGTTATTAAAAAAAAATTTTTTATATCAAATTTGAATAATTTAAAATTCTTGAAGACAAAACGAATCCAGCAATCGCATATATGTGAAGCAAATATATTTTATTTGCCGCATTTTCTTTTTAAATCGCAAATTCAAAATGTCGAAAATTGTTGAAATGGAAAATAATAAAAATTATTTAAAAACTCGTAATTACAAAATAAATAAATATTTTTAGGAACATTAACGTAAAAATATTATAGCAATATAATTTCAGCGTTCGATTCAAAATTATTTAAAAAATGAATGAATTTTCAAAAAAAAATCGAAACTCTTAATTTTTTCATAATTTTTTTCGAATTGTTATGTAAAGTGTTCTATAACAAGATTCGTCGATAATGGCGACGTAAAAAATTACGAAAAATGTGGAGTGGGAATTTCTTTTTTGGGAAATTTTGAAAATTTTCACGCTTAGCAAAATTTTTGAAAAATACTTTTTTACTCTGTAATTGCGAGTTTTGAAATTACTTTTATCATCTTGCATTTCAACAATTTTTGATTTTTTGAATTTCGAGTCAAAAAAAATTTGCATTATTTTTCGAATCGAAACGAATCGTCGATAATAGCGAAGAACGTTTGGCAAAAATCGAAAAATTATTTGAAAAACAATTTTGCGATTTTCGAATTGCAAAAAAAAAAATTTTTTTTTTAGATTTGCAAAAATTTTTTTGTTTTTTTGCAATTTCCTACGTAATTGCTGTCATAATGGACATGCGTATCGACTCACGTCGTTCGACTCAATGAACCAAACGATAAGGTAAATGAGCGAAAGCAAAGACTACACAAACAGGAAAGGAGTTTCTTATCATAAAAAGTCACATTATTGTTCCCATTTGGTTGAAATTTTTCACGCGTCGGTCTCGCGATAAACACGAAGCTTCGAGCCATTCATATTTCACAGTTTCGTTCCGGTCGAAGCGATAGAAATGCGCGAATTCTCAACAAAAATTTTCAACAAAAATTCAAAAACGAAAAAATTATCAATTTTTTTTGAATCTTGGTTGCACGCTCAAAAATAAAATCACGCAAAATCAAATTCCAAAACGAGAAAATAACGAGTTTCGTAAACGTTTTTATCGCCGGTAAAAAAGAAATAATAATAAAAAAGGCAGTAAATAAAAATAGCAATAATTAAAAAAAAAAATTACATAAAAATAAGAATAATTTTTCATAAAAATATCTTAGATAAATAATCTAAATATAAATCTTAGATAAATAATCTCAGATAATAATCTTGTGAAAAAAAGATAATAAAAATATTAATTAAAAATAAAATTTTTTTTTTTCAAAATGAAATAAAAAGTCTTAGATAAAAGAAAAGAAATTTATGAAAAAAAAAAAAAAATATTAAATAAAAACAAAAATAATTGTTTATAAAAATAAAACAATAAATACTTGGATAAAAATAAAAACACTTTGTGAAAAAATAAATTAAAAATAAACATAACTTGTGGAAAAAAAGATAATAAAAAATCTCAGATAAAAATTCAAATAATTTAAAAA
Source organism: Tryphoninae sp. A BG-2022a (assembly GCA_030522965.1). NCBI lineage: Eukaryota > Metazoa > Arthropoda > Insecta > Hymenoptera > Ichneumonidae > Tryphoninae sp. A BG-2022a. The sequence continues at coordinate 33,153 of JAPYZT010000186.1, read as the reverse complement.
AAATAGCAATTTAAATAATATAAAAAAAAATTTTTTTCTTTTTTTTTCTTTTCAAATATTTTGAAACTGACCAACGGTTTTCTGAAAGGCATCAAAATTTGACGTCGAAGGGCATGAAACATATTTCCGGGTGTCGTGGGATTGCAGACGATCCAATTCGTCTCGAAAAGTTGACGCGTCATAATTTTCTCGATCGTATTTTTTGTGGAAGAATCCGAGGTTTTCGCACCTCCGGGCATGTGAGTACAGTCTTCATCGGATAATTGAAGAAATCTCTCCAATCTTGCCGACGAGTGCTCGGGTCCTTGGCCCTCCATTCCGTGTGGCAGAAGGAGAACGAGACCCACTTGTCTGCCCCATTTTGATTGCCCCGAGCACAGGAGAGAGTCTATGATGACCTTTAACGAGGAATCGACGCTCATTCATTGAAATAAAAATAAACATTGTATCCTGCTCGAGTATAATTATTTAAACAAAATTTTTTTTTTTATATTATTATTTTTAATTAAAAAATGTTTTTTTTAATATTACTATTCTTAATTAAAAGTTGTTTTTTTTATTACTTGAAATAAAAATGGACATTATGCGTTACTCGAGTCTAATTATCTAAACACTTTTTATTTTTTAATATATTTTTTTAATTAAAAAAATTTTTTTTATATTTTTATTTTTAATTAAATAAATTTCGTTTTTGATTGATTGACATAAAAATAGACATTAGCCTATAGCCCAGTCGAATTAGCATTTGGCCCGGAAAATTGAAATTAAATTTCAGGTAAAATTGAAAATAAACGCGATAGTGCAATCATAACATTTTACTCCCACCTCTTCTCGCGTATAAATCGGAAAATATCGATCCTAAAAAAAATTAATAATAACCACAATTGTAGAAAATTTGATTCCAAACAACTTTTGTTATTACTATCTTTCGTGTAAAACTGAAAATAAACGAGTTATTCAATAATCAAAAATTAACCCTTAAAATCAAGATGGCGGACGACGCAGCACACCGAATAGCACGCAAAACCAAATTTAGACTGCCAATAACCCCCCCCCCCACCGAATTCCGAACGAAAATTGCTACTTTAGATTTTTTCCGGGTTTGCCCCTCTTTTGAGCTAATTCGACTGGGCTACTAGTTGAGTTTGATTATCTAAAAGAATTTTTTTTTTTTTGGAAAATATTATTTTTATTAATTTAAAAATTCTTTTTTTATTGATTACTTGACAAGTGTTGGCAAAGTCACCAAATTGAGCTTCCCACATGGTCAGGGTGTTGTGATCGTAGGCGGAGTAGCCAAGCTCGAAACCTTTAAATTAAAATGGAAAAATTTTCAAAAAGATTGTTAGCGAATAAAAAAATAATTATCGAACAAATCGATAATAAAATTTGTGTGTATTAAATTGAAAGTAAAGTTTGGTTGAATAACATTGTGTTAATTATTTTTATTCAAAATCCAAATATTTAGAATTATTTCGCGACCAAAAAATGAATAAATAAATTTGAAAAAAATAAATTTGAAAAAAAATTTTGTTTTCTACGAATAAAATTATATAATTAACTCACCCAATACTCCATACTCGGATAGTGAAGAATTAGTGACGGTGTAGAGTGCCTGTCCAGGAAAAATGTCGTGAAGTATATTTTTCCAGGTTTTGTCTTTCGTTTGGTCGTGAATTATGTGAATTCTGTGGGAAAAAGTTCCACGTTCGACATCCTCGCCCGAAAGACGAACATGATGGCCCTCCTTCAACAGACTCGAAATAGCAAGATTTTCACCCATGGCCCAGTCCATTTGACGAGCTTCGAATAATTTTTTTCGTTTTGCCAAAATTCGATAAACCTTAAAAAATTGTTTAAAAAAATATTTTATTTTTTCTAACGCAGGCCCTAAATTGTAAAACGCATACATTCTATAGCCAGATTTTTACCCATGGCTCAGTCGATTTGACAAGCTTCGAATAATCTTTTTCGTTTTGCCAAAATTCGATAAACCTTAAACAAATTTTTTTTTTGTTTTTTTGTTTTTTAATTTTTTTTATAATGTTGCCCCAGATTGTAAAATGCTTACGTTCTGAATAACCAAAATTATACCCATGGCCTAGTCAATTTAACGAATAACGAATAATTTTTTTCGTTTTGACAAAATTCGATAAACTTAAAAAAAAAATTGTTTTTGGTTTTTTTTTTCAATTTTCATTCTTTTCTGTCGCATGGCCTAGATTGTAAAACGCATACGTTCTATGCGACTAAGGTTGAATTTCAGGGTCACTGAGATAATTGTACGGGATAAAATTCTGAAATGCTTATGTTGAGCGAGTCAGAACGCTAATCAGTTTTATGGAAATTTTCCTTAATTTATATTCAAAGAAATGGAAATGATATCTCTCCTCTGACTCCTCGAGACTGCAAAAAGTTACCTGATCTACAATTCTTCATTTTCCCTTTTTGTACTGTTTCTTTTTAATTTTTAAAAATTTTAACAACGAGAATTTTGAAAAAAAGATCTAAAAACACGTTTTTTTTTGGTTTTCGTCAATTAGGACAAATCTAAATTATTTTTTCGTTTTTCGTTTCACTGGAAAATAGTCATTGATAATAAGTGGTTATAATTTGTTTCCATAAAATAAAAAATAAAAAATAAAAAATTGAAAAATGGCTGAAATCTAAAATTTTTTGGTTTTGAAATTTTTGAATAATCGAAAATATACGAAATTTAAAAACAAATAGAAACTCGCTTGGCTGTGAGGTTCGATTCCGGAAGGTACTGTTGTTACTGCCGTGCAAATTGTCGTTATCACTTCCTTATCTATGCCGGTGGATGGAATTTCATTGTCCGGACTTTGATTAGCGAAAAAATCAGTCCATGGAACATCGTGCCAGTCTTTCATTTGCATCGAGCTTATGCTTTGGGCTTTTTGAAATTCGGATTCGCAATGATCCAAATATTTTTGAATTTGCTGATAAGAAAAAACATGTTTTGGAATTTAAAAAATTTTTTTAAAAATTTTATATTTAAAATTTTTTTTTGCAGTAAATTTGTGGAAAAATATGGTAATTTTACTTCTTTCGTGAAAGATTCATCGATTATTCCTTCCTTGAGTAATTTTTCCGTGTATAGTGTCAGAACGTTGGGATGAGCTTTAATTCGCTTGTACATGAGTGGTTGAGTCAACATTGGCTCGTCCATTTCGTTGTGGCCATTTCGTCGATAACCAACGATGTCTAAGACAACGTCGTTATGATACGTGGCTCTGCGTAATTATTTACCATGGCGTAAATATACAAGCATTACGAATTCGTTTTAATTAACAATTAATTCGTTCTTGTAATTGTATTTTTCACGTTAAAAATCCAACAAATAACAAATGCAAATATAGAATTAGTAATAATATTTTTCTTCGCGATTAATTTTCGGAAAGCTAAAAGTAATATTGATTTCTCCAAATCAAAATTTATTTTTAAATATTGATTTTCAAAAATTCTCAAAGTAATTTTAACTTTCACTTATCGATTGATTGTAGGAAGACGAAAATTAATATTAATGTTTTCAAATCATAGTTTATTTTCAATTATCAATTTCGAAAAATTCTCAAAATAATTCTCACCATTATATTTCTCACGTTAAGAAACCTGATAATAATAAATCCAAACTTAAAATTAGTAAAATATTTTTCTTCACGATTAATATTAGGAAAACGAAAATTAATATTGATTTTTTCAAATAATAATTTATTTTCAATTAGTAATTTTCAAAAATTCTCAAAGTAATTTTAACTTCCAATTTCCAAACCCAAACATAAAATTAGTAACAATGTTTTTCTCCCCGTTTAATTTTAGGAAAACGAAAATTAATATTGATTTTTTCAAATAATAATTTATTTTCAATTATTAATTTTGAAAAATTCTCAAAGTAATTTTAACTTTCAAATCCAAACAAAAAAGTAACAATATTATTCTTCTCGATTAATTTTAGGAAAACGAAAATTGATATTGATTTCTCGAAATTAGAATTTATTTTCAATTATCAATTTCGAAAAATTCTCAAAATAATTCTCACCTGTACTCGGAGGCTACTTTACTGCAATAAACAACGAGGTCAGGATCGTCAGCGTGAACGTGAAAAATCGGGGCGTTTACGACCCTCGCACAATCCGTACAATGAGCCGACGATCTCGAATATCGTGGATCTGTCGTAAATCCAATTTGATTATTGATAACCGCGTGTACAACGCCACCTGTCGTGTACTCTGGAAGATTCGTCAGGTGCATCGTCTCGTAACAGATTCCTTGACCGGCAAACGCAGCATCACCGTGAACAAGAACAGCCATCGATTTTTTGTCTTGGAAAAAAAAATCAAAAAATTAAATAAGAAATTTTTGTTTAAATACATTTTTTTTATCAATTAAAAAAATCTGATTAATCATAATAAAAAGTAATAATTAACGAATAACGAAAAATCTTTGACGAGCGACGAACTTGAATCAATCTTTAATGTAATTATATTTAAGTTAGCCTCAAACGTGAATTAAACTCGAATCAAGCTTGAAACAAACTCGAATCAAACGTGAATCAAACTCGAATCAAACTTGAATCAAATTTGAATGATACTTGAATCAAACTTGAATCAAACTTGAATCAAACTCGAATCAAACTCGAATCGAATTTGAATCAAACTTAAATCAAACTTAAACCAAACTCGAGTCAAACTTGAATCAAAGTTGAATCAAACTTGAATCAAACTTGAATTAAACTTCAAAGATCGAAAAAAAATGTAATCGGTTGAATATGTCTGGTTCAAATTTTAATTCGAAATTATAAGAAAAATGACGAAGAATGAAAAATCAATAAAAAATTAAAAACGGTTGAAAATGGTCCACTTTGGAGGTCTCCTTTTGCCACTTGCTCCGCCCTGATGCGACCAACGATCACAGGATCGACAGCTTCTAGATGAGACGGATTTGCCATCACAGCGACTTTGATCGTTTTTCCACACCTGATCGAACCGATTTTATTTTTCAAAAATCGAGTCAAACGATTTTTAAAAAATCTGATGAAAATTTAATTTTCACCTTTCCAAAAGTGTTTCCGAATGTGTGCCAAGGTGATACTTGACGTCGCCTGACCCAAAACCTTCCAAGGTCACTGGATTGAATTGAGTGAATAATTGATTCATGGGCTTGGCACATATGTTTACCAGAGTATTGAGACGTCCTCGATGGGCCATTCCAATGACGACTGTTTCGACTCCTTGACAATGCAAAAAGAATTTTTTGAAAATTCGTATTTTGAAAAATTGAAAAAAGAAAATGAAAATTTTTTCCAAAATTTGAAATTTTTTTATTTTCTTACCGAGCTCGGCCGAAGTTTCGAAGCATTCTGTTATCGCAGGCACGAAAGACTCGCAACCCTCGAGACCAAATCTCTTCTCAGCGCCAAATTTTTTGGCAAGAAAATTTTCAAAAGTCACAGCTCTCATTATATTCATCCAAATCCATTTTCTGTGATCCGGCGACAGTTGCCAAGCACCTGGTATCTCGAATTTGTGTCTTAACCAGTCTAGCTGACGACAGGGAAACGAAACTAATATTTATTCGCATCTTTACAAAAAAAAAAAAAAAAAAATTTTTAATTTTTTAAATTAATTTTATTATTTCGACATTTATTCATTTTTTCGAATTATCTTTCAATTCCAAACTATTATCGAGCACGGATTCGTGAGAATGAATTTTTGTTATTCAAATATTTGGAAAAATTACAATTTTCCAATTTCCATTGCGGTAAAAATACAAAAATTTTTGTAAATTTTGTTTTTAGAAACTTTTTGTTGTTGTTCGATTTTTAAACATTCTCGAATCAATTTTATTGTTTTAAAATTATTTTTCAAATTATCATTCAACTGCAAACTATTATCGAGCGCTAAGAATCAATTTTTTTATTCAAATTTGGAAAAATTACAATTTTTCAATTTTGAGTGCGATCAAAATATAAAATTTGTTTGGAAAATTATGGTTTTCAAATGTTTTTGTTATTGTTCAATTTTTTATAATTCTCAAATCGATTTTATTATTTTGAAATTATTGTAATTATTTTTCAAAGAATTTTTTTGGCCCATTTTTTTGTCGAAATTTTTTTTTTGACGTTCGATTAAACTGACCACTTGCATGTCGTGTATATATGTATATTCGAGGCCAATATGTCCGCAATAGACTTGATTAAGCCGGATGAGAATGTCGCGAAGTGAAAGGATCTTCTTATCACCACCGATCACTGTTATCGAGCCCAATGGAAATTCTCGATTCATATCAGCGTCTGTCATTCCACTGAGATGTTGGCGAACCACAATTGCAGGTGGAAGATTTGGGGTTTCTTGTAATTTTGATGATTCAGGATTTTGTATGCCCAATGGATCGATATCGGCGATCAAATGCCCACGAGCCTAATTCAAAATTTAATCCAATTAATTCTGAGAAATAGTTCTAGTGTTTAGAATTAATGAAGAAAAAAATGGCTCGTAAATAATTAATTAAACAATCTGACGAATAATAATTTAATAAATACATTTTCATTTTAATTGTTAGTTATTAATTAATATTGCAACAAATAATAATCGAATTATCAATCTTTCTAATAATTATGAATAAATTTAAAGACTCGATTAAAATCCTTTTAATTCAATAATGAATTCAACCAATAATAGTTCAGAAAATTTATTTCCATTTTAATTACCAACTATTAAATATCTCGTATTACAACAAAGAATTATCAATCTTTTTAATAATTAAAAAAAAATTCAAACTCGATTTAGATCCTTTTAATTAATTCAATGAATAATAATTCAGAAAATTCGTTTCCATTTTAATTATCAACTATTAAATATCTTGTATTACAACAAAGAATTATCAATCTTTCTAATGATTAACAAAAATGTTTAACTCGATTCAAATTCTTTTAATTGATTTAAAGAATAATAATTCAAAAAATTCGTTTCCATTTCAATTATCAACTATTAAATATCTTGTGTTACAACAAAGAATTATCAATCTTTCTAATAATTAAAAAAAATTCAAACTCGATTCAGATCCTTTTAATTAATTCAATGAATAATAATTCACAAAATTCGTTTCCATTTTAATTATGAACTATTAAATATCTTGTATTACAACAAGTAATTATCAATCTTTCTAACAATTAAAAAAAATGTAACTTGATTCATATCCTTTTAATTAATTAAAAATACTTGATAAGCTCGAATGGTCGCATCAATGTCGAGAATCGACTCCTCGCTGCCACCGGTGCCACCCGGTATAACGTCACCCCTACTCGGAGCCACTAGGGCTCTTGCCTGAGGCTTGTCTTCGATCCAAGCTTTTTCGCTCTTCATAATTAACGATTTTTTCGTCCCTTCTCGTTCTACTAACGGCGTATTTGAACCTATCAATTTGAAATACGTGTCCCACGACGTGTCAACAGATTTTGGATCTTTCAACCAAGCATCGTACATGTGATCGATATATTGGCTATTATTTGGATTCAAAAAAGAATCTTTTCGATTTTTCCAACGTGGTGCAAACCAATGCAAGATAGGTCGGACCCTGAGCCTGCGACCCTTGCAGGCTCGCCATAACGACCACATCTTATCTCCATTTGTTTATCACTTACAATTGTTGAACAATTTTAATCAATTTTTCTCAAAAATTTCATTAAAAAAAAAACGAAAAATTCTCGCAATGACGATTTATTCCACGATTAATTTTTATCCAGCAAGGATGACGATGTCTGATAGTCAAATTAATACAAGTTTCAGGTTGTGGGTTAGGAAAAAAAAAAGATTACAAATCAAATTTTATTTTGAGAAATCGAGACAAGTGAAAATTTCGAGACAATCGTTCTTGTACGTGCAACTTCATGTTTTCCGTTTCGTCGAAAAATCATGGGAGACTTTTAACCTTGTATTTTTAAAGAAAATATAATTTTTTTAATTAAAAAAAAAAACAAAATGCCAGAATTTGTGTGGCCTCTCCATGTGATAAGGCGAAATTGGATAAGATTAAAAATCGAAGAATTATGACGACCAATTCGACGAATTTTTCTGATTTGCCGGAAACAATTTTAAACGACACGAGTCAAAGACAAGTGCGACTGAATCGTTTGCAACGAAGAGTCGCTCGTTTTTTCGATTTTTTTATTTTCGACAGAATTATTTCGCAACTACGGCGTGCCAGTAGTTCGTGTTATCGTAATCTGCTTCTGATTATCGCAAGTTTTTCAATGAAAATTTGATTATTGACTTTACGTGTATTAATTCGAAAAAAAAATATTTTCATGATTTTTGTTTGTTTATTTCGTTAATTTTTGTTTTTATCAGGGTGGCGCGAGCTCGACTGTAACCGAGCACCGGGTATTCGAAATCAGTCCTCACAATGTTCCGGAACGCTCGACTTTCCCTCGCAATCGGATTGTCTCGAACAAAGTAAGTGAAAGTTGAAAAAAAAATTAATTTAGTTATACAACGTTGATAAGACTAATTAAAAATTGTTCTCGATTCAAATTTTCCGATCATTCTAATATTTATAATTTATATATTATATTTATAATAAATCGTAACTCATTAAACGGTAAAAAAAAAAAGAAAAAGAGAATTATTATTCTTTGTTAATTAATTAAATATTAATTAATTATTATTGTATAATAAATACTCGATAAACACATCTACGTCTCATAAATATTAATTAACCGTTTTATTTAAGTTATCATGGTATAAAAGTAGTAAAAAAACATAAATTTATGTCGAGAGACAGTAGCACAGGGGGTAGCGTTCGCGACTCACACGCCGTGGGTCGCGGGTTCGAATCCCGCACGAATGAAAATTTTTTCAAAGTGTTTTTCTGTGCCCTCGATGGTTTGGAATCCACATAAGAAAAACTTGTACGTCCACCGGAAAATGGTTGCTGGAAAAATGTGTATGAGGAAAGAAAATGTAAAAATCGAAATACGCGCCAAAACATTGAAATTTGTGCATACAAACCACAGCCCTGGTCCGATAGCTATCTATCTAATAATGAATCCACGTTTACATATACATGCAAGAAAGATTAAATTGTTGATTTTCTAATTTTCGTTACAACACGATTTTTTGTTTCTAATTCGTTATCAAACAGTACACATTCTGGAATTTCATACCGAAGAATCTCTTCGAGCAATTTCGTCGTATCGCAAATTTCTACTTCCTGATCACGGCGATAGTGGCTGTTACGATAAATTCGCCGGTATCGCCTTTGACGAGCTCGTTGCCGCTTATGTTTGTCGTCGTAGTAACAGCCGGTAAACAGGGCTACGAAGATTATCTTCGATATCGTTTGGATCAATCTGTCAATCGTACACCCGTTACCGTGGTCCGTAACAAGTGCGTTCAGGTAATATCGCTAATCCGTACCCGATCTTAATTGTTCCCGATTCGATAATTTACTGGTCACGTTTTTTGTCCTAAAAGTCACATTTCAATTTCCTTATCAGAAGGTTCACTGCGAACAGATAGTTGTCGGAGATTTGATAAAAGTCAATCGCGACGAAGACGTACCGTGCGACCTTGTGGTTCTTCATAGTAGCGACAGTACCGGATGTTGTTACGTAGTTACATCGAATCTTGATGGCGAAACAAATTTGAAGGTATTATGATGGCTTTATCTTTGATACAATTTTTACGAATGACCTGGAATCAAACTTGAATCAAACTTGAATCAAACTCGAATCAAACTTGAATCAAATTTAAATCAAACTTGAATTAAATTTGAATCAAACTTGAATCAAACTTGAATCAAATTTGAATCAAATTTGAATCAAATTTGAATCAAACTTGAATCAAACTCGAATCAAACTTGAATCAAACTTGAATCGAACTCGAATCAAACTCGAATCGAACTTGAATCAAACTTGAATAAAACTGGAATCAAACTTGAATCAAACTTGAATCAAACTTGAATCAAACTCGAATCAAACATGAATCAAACTTGAATCAAACTTGAATCAAACTTGAATCAAACTTGACTCGAACTTGGTGCAAACAGGAATATCGCCGATTTCCGTTTCTTCGTAGACTCTCACAGTGCCTAGGGCCACATCATCATGGCCGGTCGAAGACATCGTATCTATGGAAGCTGTACTGACATGTCAACATCCACTGCCAAATCTTTACGAGTTTCATGGAAAAATCGAAATAACGAACGGCCAAGAGCCCGTCACGAGTTCGTTGACGATTGACAATATTCTGCTCCGTGGCGCGAGACTAAGGGATACGGAATTCGTTATCGGGGCCGCAGTCTATACCGGACGTGATACCAAATTATCGCTTAATTCAAAATCGACTCCCAACAAATTCTCCACTGCTGAAAAGTCAGTAAATATTTTATATTTAACAATTTATTTATTCGAAAAAAAACTGTTTAATCGATTTTTATCAATTTAGCAATTATCAAAATTATAAAAATAAAAAATTTAAAAAAAATTATCGACTAGTAAAATACAAATTTTCGAAATGTTTTTTTGTCGCAGATCGATAAACAAATACATCATCGTATTTATAATTGTTCTAATCGTGGAAGTGACGGTCGCAACGGTAGTTAAACATATGATCCAGGATGATAACAGTTGGAAGTTTTATCTGGGCGAATCAAGTACTTTCAAGCCCTATGATCTCTTGACCGACATTCTAACATTTACCATTTTGTACAATTACATCGTTCCAATATCCTTGTACGTCTCAGTCGGTAAGTTACCATAACAAAAAATTGATCATTATTTTAATTGTGACAAATTAATAATTAAATGTTCAAAAAAAAATTTATCATTATTTCAATTATGACAAATTAATAATTAAATTATCAAAAAATAACTTATTTTATCGATTTTTCGATTTTTGACAGAGTTACAAAAATTTCTGGGCTCTCTATTTTTTAAATGGGACGTGGAGATGTACGACGAGCAAAACAATCAGCCGGCACTCGCCAACACCTCGGACCTCAATGAGGAGCTCGGCCAGGTCGAATATTTGTTCACAGATAAAACCGGTACTTTGACGGAAAATCTCATGGTGTTCAGACGTTGTTACGTCGACGGCAATACGTATATGGAAAAAGATTGCGACGGCAAAATTTATCTGTTACCATCGAATGGCGAGGAGGACGAGGCAGTTAATTTAAAACCGTGGCCGGTACGAAATTTAATTAATTAATTAAATTCAGCATTAATTATTTATTATTATTATTATTATTATTATTATTATTATTATTATTATTATTAAATTGTTATTATTATTATTGAATTGTTATTATTATTGTTAAATTGTTATTATTATTATTAAATTATTCTAGATTTTTTTTTAAAAACAATATAATAATGATAATAATAATAATAATAATAATAATAAATAATTAATGCTGATAATAATATTTCTTGACATTTTACAATTTCAAAAAAATGTTACCAGCAAAAAAGTAATTAACGAATATTTAATTATTGTCACGATGCAACAAATGAATGTTTAGCACCGTAATAATAATAATAATAATAGTTTGGCATCTTTGTTTTTTAATTATATTTTTTCTGCCAATAAAAATTAATTGGTCGAATGAAAAATAATTAATGAATATTTAATTATTGTCTCGATGCAACAAATCAAGATTTCTCACTGTAATAATAATAATAGTTTGAAATCTTTTTATTTAACTACATTTTTTTGACAATAAAAAGCAACTAGTCGACTAAAAGTTATAAAATTCAACAAAAAAAAATTGTTTTTTTAAATTATTTTTAAATATTTGACTGACGTTAAATTATTTTTTTTTGCTCGATCGACCCAGACGGAAATTTGGCATTTTCTGATCAGCTTGTCGCTGTGTCATTCGGTGCACATTGCGCCAGCTTTGGTAAGGTCCAGTGTCGTTGCAAAACGACTCGAATATCGCGAGAGCTTTCGACAGAAGAAGATAACTAGAGTCAACAGTTCCCTCATGATGGATCCGGATTTACCGGAATACGAGGTACGCATGTACCTGAGATAAGCACAATCAGATCATCGTCGACCTCGAAATTTGACCGATAAAAATTTATTTAGCTAATTAAAATTTTCTTTTTAATTTTAAAAATTATTTTTATTTTTATTTTTTTTTTACTATTTTTATTTTTGTATTCATTATTTTTATTTTTGTACGTTACGTCACTTCGCCCATCGGGTCAATGTGAAAAAAAACGTTTTTTGAAACTAATTGTTTTTTGGTGTTTTTTTTTTGAAAAAATATTTTTTTGTTTTATAATTAATTGTGGAGCTAGGAATTAATTTAGTCGACGTGATTCGATGGAAATGGTTTCTAGGCAGCTTCCGCCGATGAGAAAGCTCTGGTAGAAGCCAGTGCCAGATGCGGAGTTGTATTAACGAAATGTGCAGGAGATGAGATGGAAATTAAATTGCCCGACAGTACTCTCACGTTCGTGAAGCTCGACACCCTGGAATTCAGCTCTGGTAAATTCGCCTTTCGTTTTCCATTATTGAAAGCCTGAAAAATAACAAGGGGTCGGGTTGAAACGTTTATCAAAATTTTCAAGTCGATTCGAATTTTTATTTTTCATTAATAATAATTTCAGAATTATTATTTTCTAATATTTAACAATTTGCTTTCATAAAATTTAACTATTTTTATTTGCTAAAATATAACAATTTTAGTTGAAGCAAATTTGAGAATTTTAATTTGCTAAAATTTAACAGTTTTCGTTTAATCAAATTTACGAATTCTAATTTGCTAAAATCTAGCAATTCTAGTTTAATAAAATTTAACGATTTCAGTTTGATAAAATTTAGCAATTGTAGTTTAATAAAATTTACGAATTTAAATTTATTAAAATCTAAAAAGTTTCTTTTTAGTTCACAATTCACAAATTTTTATTTACTAAAATCTAATAATTCTAGTTTAATAAAATTTAATAATTATAATTTCCTAAAGCTAATTAAAATATAATTTAATTGAGTGCAATTTTTTAAAATATTTTTCCATAATTAATTTCTAATTTTAGTTCAATAAAATTTACGAATCTTAATTTACTAAAATCGAAAAAATTGATAATAACTTAATAAAATTCAATAATTTTAATTTGCCAAAATCTAACAATTTTAATTTAATAAAATTTAACAATTTTACTTTGCCAAAAAAGTAATAATTTTCTCACCACTCAAAATACCAAAAAAATACAATTTTATTTTTACAGCTCGATTTTTAATTTACAGAGAGAAAAAGAATGTCAGTTATCGTCGAGGATGCTGCCGGGGATATCTGGCTTTATTGCAAAGGTGCCGATTCAGTGATTTTTCCACTAACGACCATGGGACAGGTCGAAGAAGCGGTCGAGCGTGTCTCCGATTTTTCCAAGGTTTACAAACCTTTTTTTTATCGTATATTTATTTTTTAATTAAACAACAGATTCGATTAAAAAAAAAATATTGATTAAATTTTTTTATTATTTTTTTTTATCAGAGAGGTTTGAGGACACTCGTGATGGGTTACAAAAAATTGACGGAATCCGAGTATCAAGGATTCTCACGTGCCATTGAAAATGCGAGACAAGTGATCGGTAGTGAGCGTTCCCCTTCCATCGAGCGCGCTTATAACTCCATAGAGAGTGGCCTGACCCTACTTGGTATCACAGCTGTCGAGGATCGTCTCCAGGAAGGAGTTCAAGAAACTTTGGAAAGCTTAAGAGTCGCCGGTATCAAGGTACGAGAATAAAAAAAATAAAATTATTTTTTTTATAAACAAATTTTTGTGATTTATGTTTTTTTTATTACAAAAAAATATTTTTATAATTTTTTAATAAAAATTGTTTTTAATTTTATTATTTCAAAAGATCTTTTTTATAATTCTGGAAAAAAAAATTTATTTTCCATTTTATTATTTGACACAATCATTTTTATAATTTTTTAAAAAGAACGTTTTCAATTTTATAATTTCAAAAGATAATTTTTATAATTTTTCAAACAAATTTAGTTTCAGTTTTATTATTTAAAAAAGATTTTTTTTGTAATTTTCAAAAAGATTGTTGTTTGTCAATTAGCTTCAGTTTTTTTTAATCAAAAATGTTGGCCTGATCCTACTCGCAAATAAAAATCTGACAAAAATTATCCATAATAAAAATACTAAGAACATTAATTTTTAGGAATAATTATAATACCAAAAATTGATTAACAAATTAATTTTGCGAAAAAGGAAATACGAAAAATTCTCAAAAATCGTCGAGCGTGATCGAAATGAATCGGAGGATCGTGCCGATTAAAATGATATTAGTGCGAAATGTTTTTTGGTATTATTATTCAAAATCGATGTTCCAAGTATTTTCAATATGGTAAATTTTTTTCAGATTCTTTGGACATCGCGAAATCCCGATATTCCGGTCGAACCGAGTCAACATTTTGATTTTGGTTGGACGTCTGGTTCATCCTTAAAATTCAGGTTAATTCGATAATATATTTTTCGAATTATCTCAATTAAAAATTTGAAATAAAAAAAATCGTTCGACTTAAATTGCAAACAAAAAATTTTTTGTCTTCGGAAATTAATTTAGTTTTGCTCTGAAAGAACATTTAAACATTTTAAAAAATTTTATTTTTCATTCTCGTATACAATCATCAATTTTTTTCACAGGTCTGGGTCTTGACCGGCGACAAGGCGGAAACCGCAGAGAATATAGCGTTTTCTTGCGGTCACTTCAAGCAAGGTACCGAGATTTTGAGACTCATGGACCAAACGAACGTGCAAATATGTTTCACGATAATGACGAGTTTCGAGTAAGTTTGCAATTTCTTTTGTACGAAGGTTTATTATTAATTTATTATTATTGATTAATTAATTATGATTTATTAATATTTAATAATTATATTAATTATTATTATTATTATGATTAATTAATATTCAATAATTATGAATAAAAATTTTATTCATTCCGGTGGGAATCGAACCCGGGACCTGCTGCGTGTGAGTCGTGAATGCTACCACTCGAACCACTGCCTTTCTCCATTATGAATATAATTATTAATTATGATATGTATATTAATAATTAATTAATTATTAATACAATTAATATTTAATAATTATATTAATTTTGTTTATTTATTATTATTATTATTATATTAATGTTAATTATTGCTATTAATTATGATTAATTCATTAATAATAATTTACTAATTATTATTAATTATTATTTATCATCCAATTCGCTCGATAATAATAAATAATCAATAATCGATCGATCAAAATTTCCACATTTTTAAATTGGTTCGATTTATAATATATTTTTTTCATTTTTTTTTTACAGACGCCGCTTAAAATTGGAACCACTGACGCAATATGGCTTAATGATGGATGGCTCGAGCATGGCTATAGCTTACAAAAAATTTCCCGAATTATTGCGAATCATATCAACCAACTGTGACTCGGTCGTTTGCTGCAGAATGTCACCGTTGCAAAAGTGCGAGGTATGTACATTAATTTTTCATCACAAATAAAAATTAATGAAAAATAATTATTTTATATTATAAAAAAGAAATCAAATCGTTGTCACTTGGGAATTTTTTAAATTTCCATTTTCAAATAATTATACAATGACTTAAGGAATGTTTGTTTTCTTTTTGATAAAAAAAAACAGATCGTTCAAATGATCAAAAATGCAAAAAACCGCCCACTGACAGCAGCCATCGGCGACGGTGGTAACGATGTCTCGATGATTCAGGAAGCTCACGTGGGCGTTGGAATAATTGGGAAGGAAGGTCGTCAGGCTACCATGAGCGCTGATTTCGCTTTTTCGAAATTCATGTACCTGAGAAAAGCTTTGCTCGTCCACGGTCATTGGTATTACGTACGGATCAGTACTTTGACCCAATATTTTTTTTACAAAAATGTTGTATTCATAACGCCTCAATTGTTGTTCGGAATCAATAGTGGATTTTCTACGCAGGTAAACAAAATTACGTTAATTTGTTTTTTTTTACTTTGTATAAATCGGACGCCCGGTATATTATATCATTTTTCGGATAGAATTTATACTGGACACTCGGTATATTATGTAATTTTATCGATAAAAGTAGTACGGGACACCCGGTATATTGTGGAATTTTATCGATAAAATTAATGCGTGACACCCGGTATATTATGTGATTTTATCAATAAAATTAATACGGGACACCCTGCATATTGTGGAATTTTATCGATAAAATTAATGCGGAACACCAGATATATTTTAGAATTTTATCTCTAAAATTAATGTGAGACACCCGGTATATTAGTAAATTAGACGAGTGACACACCTAATATTATGTTATTTCTTAAGTAGAATTTAACCAGGACACCCGGTAGACTTTTTAATTCTTCAAATAAAATCGAAGTCGCACACCCGGTATACATTTTATCCTTTCGGGTACGAAATTCGTCACCCATTGTATGGTTGAAAACATTAAGCCACGGTAAAAATGAGACACCCAGTATACAATTCCCTACAATTTAAAAAAAAATCATCCTTAAAAATTGTTCTTGCAAAAATATTAATTTTTTTTTTGGCTATTTACAAAATTTGTTTTCTCTTTACAGCCATTGTATGACAGCATTTTCTTAATGTGCTTCAACGTCGTATTCACGTCAGTTCCAATATTAATTTATGGCCTGCTCGAGCAAGATTACTCGGCGTGTGAATTGTTGAAATTTCCTCATTACTACAAGCTCAACAGAAAGAACCACTTACTCTCGGTGACTCAGTCCTTCGTCTGGATGCTCATCGGTATTTCTACTTTCATTCTTTATTCTTACTTTTTTTACATATTTTTTTGGAAAAAAATGTTTACTGGATTTTTTTGAAAAAAATGTTTATTGAATTAAAATGAAAATTTTTATTGAATTAAAAAAGAAAATTTTTATTGAATTAAAAAAGAAAATTTTTATTGAATCTTTTTGAAAATAATGTTCATTGAATTTTTTTGGAAAAAAATGTTTACTGCATTTTGTTGAAAAAAATGTTCATTGAATTTTTTTGAAAATAAATTTTATTTAATTTGTTTGACAGAAATATTTGTATTGATTTATATTGATTTGTTTTGAAAAAAAAATTATTGTCATTGAATTTTTTATTTGTTTGTTGACAGGCATCTGGCAAACTTGTGCAATATATTTCTCAGCGTATATTTATTGGGTCTTGAATCCTGTGATTTTGCACGACAGCACGTCTGCGGATTTCTCGTGTTTCAGCACGTGTATTTTTCATCTCGTTACTTTGGTTGTTAATGTACAGGTGAGATCATGCATGCATTTTTTAAATATTATTTATTTATTAGGTAGTTTTTATTGCACAACTTTTACATAAGTTTAACATTTTTTAAATAATGTTACTTAAAGAATTTTTTTGTATATTTTTTATTTCTTAGTTACAAAAAGTTCCATCGAATCTACTATCATTTTAATGAAAACAATCAATTTCCTTATTTTTTTCAAATGATTGAAATCTAAAATTGTTTAAATGGAAAAATAATTAAATATTTATTGTGTGATGTTAATGAAAAAAAATACACGCAAGTCACTTGGAAACAAAACTTTTTTATAATTTAAAAAATGATAGAATATTAATAAAATAACAAATTACGAGGTAATTTAATTTTTGCAAAAAATAAAATCAACAATAATATCTCATTTATTATTTTAAGAAGAATAAACAATTTTTACGAAAGTTCGTGGTTTAGGGGATAGAGCACTGGGTTAGCAATCAGAGAACCCGGGTTCGATTCCCTCGAATGAGAGATTTTTTTTTTCTTACATTACCATGTTTATATTATAATAATAATAAAATGTTTATCGTCTGTGAAATATAAACGTTGAGTAACATTTAGTTCTATTTTAAACTCAGTATTAATATTCTCCAATTGATTTGAATTTCAGATTCTTATCCACAGTTCTTACTGGACTTTGCCTTTCGTCGCCAGTGTCATAGTCTCGGAAATATTATTTTTTGCAGTCGCATCTTCTTATTCGGCCATCAGAATGTAAGTATTAAATAAACAATTTCTTTTTAATAATAAAATATTTATTAAAACGTTTGATTTTATTTTAATATTAATAACTGTTAAAAGAAAAAAAATGTCAATATTATTTTTTTATTAATAATATGAATGATTAATTATTAGAATTATAATAACAATTAAATTATTATTACTGCATTTATAGACGATACGATGGCGACATGCTATGGGTCTTTCAGTATCTCGTGTCTTCACCTGCATTTTGGTTACTGACCCTTGTCGTTGTTCCCCTGTGCCTATTTCCGGACGTTCTAGTCAGTGTATATAATACATATAGGCCTAGGAAGATACATAGTATGGAGGATCGATACATATCGCAAGATGATAGTAGCATTACTTATAGCGAAGCGAGCATATCTTCAGATTTGCAGGTAACATTTTTTACATAAATTTTATACACCAAATTAAACAAATTATTACAATTAAGTATTAAAAATTTATTTATCTGTGGATAAATTAATTAAGGTCTGATTAAAAAAAGGCGGGAACACTTTGTTTTTCAAATAAAAATTGTTGCATCGCCTTCACTGCGCCACTACAATTTTTATATCAATAATTAAAAATTATGTTAAACAAAAGCATATTAATAATAATTTAATAATAACGAAATATCAATTTATAACGTTATTTATTTATATTTACTTTAAATTTGTTAAGTTTTGTCAATGGTTCATCTGGTCTCTATGGATTAGTACAATAGCTCGCCGCGAAGGGCGTGCGCATCGATTAAACGTTCCAAACGCGGGAAATTCAAATTAGAAATTGATAAAACACTATTATTCTTTGTTTACAGAATCCACGTCGTTACAACGTCATTCCATGGCGAGGTAAGCTGTCCCTCACCAAACTTATCTGACGCAGAGCGCCTCGGCAACAACAAAATACCCTCAAAACTATTTTTATAATATCTCACGCGTGCTCGTGTAATATTAAAAATAAACCAAAAATGTCAATGCCACCGTTTCAAAATTTGTTCTCGATTAATTGAATAACGCCAGCTTCATTCACTTTTGAACGAGACGCTCGAAGATGCTATTCTAGCGCCAACGCAGCAATTCTGCATCGTTTTATACAGGGTTATTCAAAAATAACAAAAAACACGATGAAATCGGCAGGAAGCTGTTCTCATAAAAAAATGTTGATTAGAAAAATTGTCAGACTCGACAAAGCGGAATTTGACCTTGAACTAACTTTTAAAGTTCGCCAACAAGGTCAAACCTGGGTCATATTTTATTCAAGCCACCTCGGTATTTAAACATTTATTTCTAAAAATCGATAATTATAAAAAATATATTTTTTTACGAATTTATATCCGCGATGAGAAGCGGAGTTTCTCATTAAAAAAGTTAAGATGACCTTCACCTTGACGACCAATGTCAAGGTCAAGTTCAAGGTCACGGTAAAATTTCCCTTCTCGAGCCTGGCAATTTTTGGAATCAATATTTTCCACGACAACATGATCCTGCGAAAAATTAAGGGGGTTCGACATATTTGCCCCTATCCGATCTTCTTTGCTTCAAATTAAGATTTCTTCAAAACTATTCAACATTTTTCGACAATTTTTTTTTAGTTTCATTCAGAAAGACTTTATTGATAATTCTATGTAGGGTTTTAGAAGATAATCGAAATAGATAAACTTTGGGACCAATTGAAAGTCAAAAAACATTGGTTCGAAAAATGTCCATCTTCAAAGTACCTTTTCTCAGAAACCGTTCGTTCGATTTTGACCATTTCTGCTGTGTATATATATCAAAGTATTATAAACAATGTGTCAAGCCATTTTTTCGATATTTTGTTTCAGAACTTTTTGACATCGTTTTGAAATTTTGTTAAACTTTTCAACCACGTTTTTTTATCTTCAAATACATTTTTCTCGGATCTCAATACTCTTTTCCAAAAAACCCACTCGATATATTATTTATGATACTTTAATACACACACACAACAAAAATGGTAAAAATCGAACCAACCATTCCTGAGAAAAGCTACATTGAAAATAAGCATTTTTCAAACTAACGTTTTTCGAATTTAAATCGCTGCCAAAATTTATCTCTTCCCAATATACTCTAAAACCCTCGACACAATCATCAATAAACTCTTTCTGAAGAAAACTAAAAAAAAAGCATCGAAAAATGTCGAATAGTTTTGAAGATATCTTAATTTGAAGCAAGAAGATCACACAGGACCGAATATGGGGAACCCCCTTAAATGTTTCCAGTAATTTTGAGAAACCCTGTATAAGAACGAATATTATGAATATAAAGTAAAGCTTCGAAAACGACCCACTGGGGACGTATCTCGAATTTAGTTCGTGGTACATCGCTATGTTTAGTTAACTCGTGACCGATGCTCCACGGCCATAACACAAAACAGCATTTGACGTATAGTCAACCATCACGCTATTCGACTCCGGTCGTGTTCCACGAATCATTCTCGACACTAGCCACACCGTGGCAGCGTCTGTTGTTACAAAAGGGGGCGTTCGGACAAAGTGGTGGACACGGTTTCGTTCTTGTGCTTACACAGTGAGTTTCTGTTACTTTGTGTACTTATATTCGTATGGATACCTCGAAAGAAGTCATTGGTAGCAACATTCGTCCCAAACGTTGTTTACATTCTTCGTACAATAAGGTATCCAATACTTTTATACTCGAGCAGGTTATCTATTTTAAAGATTTATTTTTCTCTATAATCGTTAATATATTGTCCATTGTCTCGTCAACAATTTAAAGGTATTCGTCTAAATAAAAGGTAGATTATTGGAGAGGGTAGAACGATTAATAATAAATATTGAATTGGCGATATGAAAACAAACATTGATCGAATTGCCGAATTTATTTTGCTACTATTTCTTAGTAGATCACGTGTCAAAGTTATATTTACCAGTGTATATTTCCTTAATCTATAATTAATTTTTTTACCATTTTTTAACGTATTTTTTTTAAGGTACATGAATAATTGTGGTAAATGCATGTTGATATTTGCATCGTGTTTTGGGAATGTTGTGATACGTCGATGTGTTATTCACGGTTGATAACGAAGATTAACGGGTTTATCGACTGTTGGTAATGCAGATTTTAACCGCATTACCGACCGTTGCTGGTTTAGTTCCACATTTGGCCGCTCGAACGAAGGAGACTTGACAGGCGTCGATTCGAAAACGCGATCTGTAATTTCTTCGGTACTGGCCAACTAAACGTGTTTAAACTTTTAGGGCATCTAGAGAATTATGGCAAAAAGAGGATAAATGTTTTTTTTTTTTTTTTTTTCAAGATTTTTGCGATTATTCTCTGGGTGTTCTCAAAACTTTAACGCTCAGTGCCGGAGAACGTATGAATGGTGTTTTCGAATCGCTACAACACTATTTTTAACATTGTATTTATTTTATTAACATAGTAAAAATTAATGTGTTAACATAAATGTAAACAATAATATTTTTAATTTCGCGCGTCTAATTTAAATTATCAATTTTCAAAAAAACAATTCTGTCTCTACATCTCCAGAAACCGTGAGTTTCAAGCTTTAAAACAGTTTTTTATCGACTCGATACGATCCTTTTTCACCGAGATATACCGAATATATAATTTCAAATATATTCGCGCGGGAAATGGCAAACATAATTACCGAACGGTGGAAATGACATCGCACTTTGACACTTGTCGCACATTTCCGTTGATTTTATTTTTCTCGCTTTGGTACTCGAACCGCTCTTCTCCCATTGGCTCACATTTCCGCCATCTTCTCGCGTCGTCCTACTAATCCAACGGCGAGAAAAACAAAAGCAGTATCTTACGTTCGACCCATTGCCGTTGCCCCAGGTCACTTATGAACTATACATTTATAATTCACTCATTCTCGTTCACTATTACGATGCGGAGAAATGTCTAAAAGTGTATAAAAATCCATCGAACTCGTCGATACAATTATACAAAGGTTACGTAGTGACGTGTGTCATTCAGCGATGAAGCGCTACCGTGCGGTGCGTCTGCGCACTCGCGCGAACGAATAATTGCACGTCGGAGGTTATATCAAGGAAAAACGGTAGTGAAACGAAATCGAGCAGGAGGTAAAGAACAACAACGACGCTACGAGGGTGGAAGGTAGGGTCGTTGGAAAATTCTGCATGGGAAATTGCATTCACTGAATCGACCTTCGTGCAGAAAATCGTTTTTACGTAAGACACTGCAACCTGCAATCACATTGAGGACTTTATTTTCGTGCATACATGCTCGTGGCCATGCTGGATGTTACAGCACTTGTGTTCGTTCCGGTGAAAATTAATTATGTGTGCGGGACAGTTATGACAATGCAGCTGAGTAAATAACGCTTTTCGTCAATGGAATGAGATGATTTGTTATGTGGAATGTTTTGATTTTT
Source organism: Tryphoninae sp. A BG-2022a (assembly GCA_030522965.1). NCBI lineage: Eukaryota > Metazoa > Arthropoda > Insecta > Hymenoptera > Ichneumonidae > Tryphoninae sp. A BG-2022a. The sequence goes on along the minus strand of JAPYZT010000186.1, from coordinate 10,675 downwards.
GTTTTTGATGATTTTTTAAGGTTATGAAACAACTTGATCATGGTAATGATGATAATGATTGTATACAATGTTGACTGGAAGATTTTATTGATTTTGATTTAAATCAGCATTGTTTAGTTTGAATAGGAATTTTATTAATTTTATTGCAATCGAATTTTGTATTTATAAAGAGTCTTGTTGAATAAATTGAATTGAAAATTTTTGATTTCGCATTGGTTTCAGTGTTGTTTTCTTTTAACCCGGGAAAACAAGCGGTTGTTTAACATTAACTCATCTACTTTATATTTTTTTGTATAGACAGTTGAATGCGGGCATCGGTCATTCTTAAATTCTGAGACACAGTTTTTAGGCACATGTTCCATCAGTCATTCTTTTTATCTCTTAGTGACTCCACGCTTATTTTCAAAGAGCAGGTTTCAGGAAATTTTGTGATCTTTCGGTATGATAAATTGCTTTTTTGCAGCATGTGGTTTCTTTGTGATTTATTTATCAGTTGACACAATGGGTGTAGGATGTTTGCAAGCGAGCTGAGTCGGAGTAAAATGGCAGTCATAAAGTGGCGAACGATAAGAGCACTGGAAACCGAGGTAAGGTACGAGGCAATATAGAATCAGAGACCAGAATGCGTTCGACCTATGAAAAAAGAGTATAAAAAAATGGTCGTCGAACTATTAGGCTGGAGGGTGAAGTTCTTGTTAAACTTTAGCTATCGCAAGACCATGCCGGATAAAATTGAAGAGTTAAACAAAAAATCATAATAACGTTTCGTTCTTGCAGAAAGAGGAACTTGAGCAATCATGAGGATAGCATCATGCCACCTGAGACGTCTAATGTTGGCGGGTCTCGTAGCTGGGCTGGTTTACTGCATAGTTCAGGTTATGAGATCCGAATTGAGACTGAACGATACGGATCTATCAAATTCAGACAAACTGTAAGCAAAAAAGTTATGGTTAATTAACTTGCAGCAATAAAATTATGCTTGTGGTAATAAAACGATTTTTATGACTCGTTTCAGATTGCGGATATCACAAATGATAAAAGAATCCGGTCAGCAAATGCTGTACATGGGGTACAAAATTGCAATCTTATAATCCTAGAAATTGAGCGTTCGTTATTATTTATTTAAAACAAACAAAAATATTTTTTATATACATAGCGATGGTGTTCCGGCTTGCAAGGTACCAGAACTCGATGTTTTAAATCCGGAGATAACAAAATTTATCCATGACGTACCTCGAATCGAGTGTGGTCCGGAGGACTGGGTTACTGTAGATGGTTCCAAGGTCATTATCACGGATAAAGCGAGAGAACGATACGGTTCGATAACTTGCGCTTTCAGTGGTAAGTTCAATCTTGGTTGATCTTTTATAACAAGATTAATTTTTTGATTTTCTGGTCTGAGTTTTTTGTTTTAAATCATCGTCATAATTACAGAAATCTTGAGAGTCAACGATTTCGATATCAAACTAACCGAGCCCCGGGAATCCGACAACTTTTACGTTCTACGACAGAGTGACTTCGTGGACGTGAAGTGTGAATCGCAGACCGGTAAACAGTGAGTAGCTCAAAAAACAAATAAACAATAAAGAAAACGAATTACAATTTATTAAAGAAAAAGAAAATTTCAGGTGGCACAGCGTGCTGGCAGGTGTGAAGGACGATCCCACGGTGACAAAGACACACACGTGGGACAAAATATCGAACAATGGCCTAAAACTGAACGTTTTAATGTTCGGATTCGACTCGTTGTCGCGCAATACGTTTATAAGAAAATTACCCAAGACGTATCATTATCTAAAGAAAAGTTTGAACGCCCTTGTACTCGAGGGTTACAATATCGTAGGCGATGGTACCCCTCAAGCTCTCATACCTATTCTTACCGGTAAAATCGAGCTCGAATTGCCGGAAACGCGAAAGCGCATGGGAGCTAAGGCAAATTATGTGGATATTTATCCGATGATATGGAATCGCTATAAGGAAAAAGGTTACATTACGGGATTTATGGAGGACGTTCATCACATTGGAACGTTTACATATCGTTTAAAAGGCTTCGACAGACAGCCAACCAATCATTACATGAGAACTTATTATCTCGCTGCATCGCCTCACTTCAAATACTCGAAAAAATTCTGCATGGCTGGTACACCGCGTCACATGGTTAGTAGCTTTTGCTTCAACTAATGCAGACGCTCCGCTTCTTGGGAATTTAATAATGTTTTTCATAATATTGTAATGTTTGTGGTTTCGCTCTGTAAATCACATTATTGATTTTTTCGCAGGTCATGATGAATTACATAAAAACAATTTTTGATACGTATCGCGATCAGCCAAAATTTGCCTTCGGCTTTCATGGTGAATTGTCGCACGATTCTTACAACGACATTGGTGCTGTCGACGAAGATTTGTACAAGTGGGTCAAGGATCTGCAGAACTCCGGTCATTTAAACAACACGGTGTTGATCTTGATGAGCGACCATGGTCATAGGTAGATAAAGTCGGTTATTATTTCATATTGTTTCATTATATTTTAGAGATTTTATGGGTTGAAAATTTAGTTTAAAGTGAAACACAAAAAACCGAACGGCTTTGTTATTTCTAAAGAACATTATTTTTTACTTTTAGATTCGCGGAAATTCGGAATAGTCTTCAGGGCAAGCAGGAAGAACGCTTGCCATTTTTTTCATTCATATTCCCGCCTTGGTTCAAACAGACCAATCCGAAAGCCTACGCTAATTTCGTTTATAATACTCGTCATCTGTCGTCACCGTTCGACGTTCACAAGACATTAGAGAGTATACTGAATCTCGATACACCGAAGGAAGGTGATCTTCGCCAACGTGATATAAGTTTGTTCGATAAGGTAATGAAAATCTCTTCGTAATTTACGTTCGTAAAAATTACAGATTTGAATTCGTACATTTGGGCGTGGGCATGCGCATAACCATGCGCTGGGATGCGCATGCACATAACCACGCACTCGTATACGCATAATCGCACACTCGTATGCGCATGCACAAGGCCGACCATCTTGAAAAAGTTGGAAAACGTTTAAACTTCTATCGTAATTGAAAATGAAAAAGAACTGCGAAGTGACAATAAAATATTGCATTATTTCTTGACTTCTTCAGATACCGCTAGAAAGAACGTGTGCCGATGCTTTTATCGAGCCTCACTGGTGCGCCTGTCTCAGTTGGCAAGAAGTGCCGATCGACGAACCAGCAACAATACTCGCTGCTGAAAGTCTCATCAAACTCTTGAATTCTTACACGGAGGAACATCGCAATATTTGTGAAGTTCTTCGTCTTGACAAAATCCTTTGGTCCTCGAAGCTCATTCCAACGAAGGGTGAGCCGAGCTACTGAAAAAATTTAGGTTAATTTAATTCAAGGAAATAAATATTAATAAAATTATTTTTCTTTCACCCAGGACTTCTCAATTTTCAAAAGTCAGGCGATCAGGATGGCTTCATTGGTGATTTCAGTGCCAAGACAGCTCTGATGTCTGAGATTTATCAAGTCAAAGTTAAAACCGAGCCAGGTGGTGGATTGTACGAAGCAAGCGTCAGTCACGACGTTCAGAATAATAGTTTCGACACAAAGGTTCTTCCTTTACTCTCTGTCTACTATAATTCTAATTATAAAAAAGATATATTAACAATTACAATAATTGTTTTCTTTTCTTCGAATTGCAGATATCGCACGTCAGTAGGATAAACAAATATGGCTCTCAAGCTAAATGCGTGGAGAACGAATTCCACGATCTGCGAAAATATTGTTATTGCAAAGGGCAATAAGCGTTAAGACTCAAATTGGAGTCTAACGAACTACACCGTATACTTTGGCAATGGCGAGCTGTGATCTCCGATGATAAAACATTGGACAAATGCAGAAAGAAAGAAACACGTGCCAATTGAAGAAAACTTCTTTTTTTTCTCATTTGGAATTTCAATCGTTGAAGGCATTTTCGTGACTTGAGACCTGTCGACCAAGGGCGTTTGTAAGGGAAACTTTGATATGCGCGATTGAAACTCGCCAAACAAAGAGACGGAGGCGACTCGATCGTCAATCGATCGATGGAATTTATTCATTCCATGTATTATATGTAAAGTATTTCTAATCGACTCATTCTACTTCTCTGTACTTCGAAAAAGTAGATAGTTCTCACAGAATGTGTCGACATTTTTGCGAAATTAACGCACCTTTTTGGTGCTTTTTTTAGATATTACAAAGAAAAAGGGGAAAGGCACGTCAGTCGACGTGCTTCGTGACTCAAGAGTTAAGAATCTCTCATTAAACATTTCTCTGTTCCTGGGAACAGATCGGTATGGTAAATGATTTTTCTTACCTTCGATCTCGTAGCTCGAATGATAAAAAACGAATCTCGTCGTTTAACAATGTAGCGTCCAATCATTTTTGCCCACATGTACGATTAGATGTAAGAAAACAATAATTACTGTGGCGTAATTTTTCAGTGTTGCGTCATATTGAGGAATTAATGATTCGAGTCAGAAATTAATAAAATTCACTAGCACACATATGAAAAGGAGAGGAAAGAAAGCAATAGTGTGGCTAAAGTTTTGTAAACACGATTGTTTGTTTTCTCAAAAATTCATAAGACCATCTCTGAGAGTTGAGTCTTCATAGAAGATACGTTTATAAAAAATTTGACACGATTTACAGAAAATATTCTCAAACGATATCACCAATTAGAGATATTTTCACAATTTCCCGTGGGATAGAAAACAAAAATAGTTATTGTTAATTTTCACAAAAAAGAAGTATGCACTCGCGTGAACTGTGTTTTGTTTAGTTGTTAATATTTGAGTTGATAACTCGTGTAAGAATCGAAACAAACTGATAATAGAATCGATGTAAGTAGCGCTACGACCTACTACCTCATGCAATAAACGATTGATTAATTACACCCACAAAGGGATTTTGTCAAATCTAAACAAAATAACCCGAGGATTGATGAGCGATAGTTTTTATAAGACGTCTATCTCCATCAACCAGTAAAAAAGCATTGTTACGTTTGTGATCAGATTCGCAGGGATAATACGAAATTTCTTTCTCGTTTTTTGCGACAACCTCCAAAACCATAGTCCCAACTGTCAAAGTGTCAGAATCTTTGGATTTTTGGACTCTGAAATATGAAGGAAATAATTACACGGTGATCGATTAATAAAAAAAATTAAGTTCTAGATTGAGAAAGGAAATTTGTATACCTGATTAAATCTTTGTACAAATTTTTCGTGCATCTGAGATAAGGTGCGAGCTCGTCCTCGTACTGACAAAGTTCACCGCCGATTACAAGCATTTGAAATAATTTAAAAATAAATTCTTCACGGTTGTTACTGCTGTATAAAAGATATTCAGGCGACTCGTTATCCAGAAGCATCTGAAAAATTAATATTCGTATTATTGTTTGAATGTAATTCCGACATTTTATAACATCAGTTTATGTGAAGACAATTTACTCACCCCACGAAGATTGTCGGAAACAAGAATTTGGTCTATATCGACATCGCATCTTTTGCAAATCGTTCCGGATTCGTATACAACGTTGTTAGCTGGATTTTTTAGCGTGTCGAAGAACGACATGTTCAAGATCGAGCAAGGAATTTGTTTTACGACGATCGAGGATGCTGGAATTCCTTAATGAAAAAAAGAATATATTTATTTCGATATTTTATAGTTTTATTGGTTTGAGGTTATGAATAGGGCAATCGTACCACGCGGCACCCATGAATAACCTTGAAAAACTTTGAGCGTCTTTGCTACCGTGTCGTCTTTGAAAAAGGCCTATTATTTAAACAGAACATACTTGATTAATGTTTGTTATAAGTATAAACATTATTTAAATACCTCTGCTAATTGGTACTTGTGGTACGGATAAAAAGGCTCGTTGAACAAATATTCTTGAACGCTGAAATTCAATCCCCTGAAAAAAAGAGCTATTTAAAAAAAACTGTAAATTTTTAATTGTAACTTGGGATAATTACCATTTTGCAAACAATTCTATGGTGCTCTTATCGTTCAATCCGATGTATTTTTTCTCCGGGAGAGGAACAAACGTGTAAATGGGATCGATGTCCATTTTTTAAGATACATTTTGCACCATGGAAACGTCAAACTTGTTAAATTGTTGCTAAGATTCCATTTATCGACTCGCACATTTTCGTATCTTTTTGAAATTTCCCGGGGTTTCTCGCGGTAAGGACAGCAGCACCGTCGCGTGGGCGACCTCGGCACCATCACGTGGGAGGCGAATGCAACATTGTTGGAAGTATTGACAGCTGTGTCATGGCGCCAGGTCAACGTCAGCGTCAACTTTTTTACGTCAAGAAAGATCAGAAAAAGAATAATGTCAAAAAAGTGTCGAAGTGCGTGATCGAAAATAGTATTCTTACAACCGGCATTATTAATAAATATGATCAAACTGAAGGCGGGCTTTTTGAAACTAGAGATTTTTGTTCCATGTGTTTTCGACTCTTACGAAAAAGACCGGCTAACCCTGGCCTTCGCGTTCAGTCATTGTTATTATTCCCACTTGCCGAACGACTCGCTGCAAAAATTTGACATTTCCGTTCTAAATTAAAATAAGCTTTCTTTTTTTTAGAAACGAAGAATCGTCCGATATAGATCTCATTTATCCCTGTGGTGAAACGGCCTTCAACTTATTTATCTCAGTCAGATTTTGCTCAGCTCTATGGGGCTACATTACCGACTGCGATGAGACCTATAACTATTGGGAGCCTGTGAGTATATAAGTTTTTAATTTTCATTGAAAATAATGTTTTATGAAAAACCATATTTTATTATAAATAATTTGTTAACAAAAATGTTGATTAAATTTTGCACACTCGCAATCAATTTTCTTCCAGAGCCATTATTTGATACACGGAACAGGTCAGCAAACGTGGGAATACAGTCCAGAATTTGCACTGAGATCTTACACTTATCTCTTGATACACATGGTCCCTGCAAAATTGTATTATTACCTTCGCGAGCCAAATCCTGTGTTTGTTTTCTATTTTACAAGATGTCTGTTATCCATGGGCTGCGCCCTAGCCGAGGTTTATTTTTATGTGTGAGTTTTATCGATATATTCTCTCAATTTCAGCAATTCCAAACTCTTCCAGTTGTGGTGTATAATTTTCTTAAAATTTCAGAAATATTTGCAAAGAATTTGGAGTTCACATAGCAAGGCTTACGTTCGTTTTTCTCATAACGAGTTCAGGAATGTACATCACTAGTGCAGCATTTTTACCTTCGTCGTTCTCGATGTAAGTCATGCGTAACAACATTTTCTCTGTCTCATGATTATCGTTCATACATTTTCATGTTACAAGAAGACAATTTTGTTTTGTTCGCAGGTGTTTCAGTACCGTTGCAATAGCAGCGTGGTACGCGCGAAAATATGAACTGGCTATTTTTACAACAGCGATATCCGCGCTGCTCGGATGGCCATTTGCTGCTTTGTTGGGGTCAATATCTAAATTATTGAATTTACATATTCGCGAATATCGATGAATTTAAATGTTATCGAATTTCATAATGCCGAGCTAAAAAAAACTATAGTTTTTTTTATTTTGTCATTATGAAATAAATAATATTGAACAATTTATAGCATTTGATTTGATTTGTAGGCTTCCGATAGCTCTAGAAATGCTGCTGCGGAAACGAGAGTGGATCAAATTTATCAAATGGGTGTTAATATCCGGCATGGTGATTTTATTACCAATGATATGGATAGATTCGTTATATTTTGGCAAAATGGTCATCGCGCCGCTGAATATAATACTCTACAACGTATTTACGAATCACGGTCCGGATCTTTACGGGACTGAACCTGTGACCTTTTACTTCAAAAACGGTTTTCTCAATTTCAATTTCGTCTTCGTTGGAGCTTTGCTGGCACCTTTTGGTCTGGTAAGAATGTAATTGTAAAAGCAATCATCGTTCATTTTTTGGAACTCCTTGGCACATCAACGGCATGGTTGTTATTGGTCATGTTCGATGCTACAGCGCTTGTCATAATTCTGCGTTAATAAAGCTTAATTTCATCGAGATTTGCCGTGTGATAATAGAGAATTTGTCAATTGTGTTTTGAAGGTAGTATCATATTTTTACTTTGTACTTTGTTATGTTACTTTAGTATGCAAATTAATTCTATAGCAGAAAAAAAATAGCGATAGAAGTGCACGTGTATTGTAATTGTCGTAAATATCTGTTTTTGAACTTTTTAAATCATTAGAATAACCACAAGTATTTAGATGTCCCACTGTTCAATAATAGAAAATTGTTACAGCTCTTAACATGGGCCATAGTCCCAGCGAAACCGAGAAATCAATACTGTTTGCCCTACTGGTATTCCCTGGCTCCGCTCTATTTGTGGATACTAGTATTTTTCCTGCAGCCACACAAGGTTAAATTTCACAATCAATTATTTATGATATAAGTATCAGGCATATGAGCTATTTATCACGTAGGTATAATTAATCCCTTTTTCTTCCCGCTTAAAATTTTAAACAGGAGGAACGCTTTCTATTTCCAATTTATCCAATGATCTGCTTGGCCGGAGCAATAAGCGTAGATGTTATTCAAAAGTTATATTTCTTTTGTAAAGAACGTTACAAACCGTTGCCATTCGCTCAACATTATCTTCAAAGCACTACGTACATTATGTTCGGTGCTATAGTAATTTGTGGACTGCTTGGACTTTCGAGATCTTTCGCTCTCTTCCGAGGTATGATAAATGACAAAGATGACAATCGAATCAGAAAAGGAAAGATGGGAACGACTTGACATTAACTTTTCTATCGAAAGGTTATTACGCTCCTATGGAAATTATGATGGAGGTCAATAAATTGGGATCGGAGGAACATGTACCAAGTGATACGGAGATTAATTTTTGCGTTGGCAAAGAATGGCATCGATTTCCAAGCAGCTTTTTCTTCCCATCGAATAAGTAAGCAGCTCTACAACTGTTTTACAATTTTTGTTGCTGTTATATTCTTGTTAGACAACAAAATTTGATTTACTTTTGAATGAAGATTGATGTTTATCGATGTTGTACCTAAATTCAGCATATTTTATCATTCTCTTCTACAGGTGGAAACTTCAATACTTGAGATCTGAATTTACAGGGCAATTGCCACAGGCGTTTTCCAATGAAGAGGATGGAACAAGCGTAATACAAAAGCATTTCAATGATCTGAATAAGGAAGAAGTGTCCCGCTACGTAAGTGTGGAATTAATTATAAAAATTGTCACAATAATGATAATAGTGATGTTAAAATAATGAGAGCTTACACAATATTGTTTAGTTTGACAGTAAAAGATGTCACTTCATCTTGGACTTGGATCTCGGCACCGAAACTCCTCTCGAACCCAATTACTCGAGACAACCTGATCAATTCACAGTGATAAAGTCTTCCCCCTTTCTGGATACGGCCAGGTAAGATATCATGATCGTAAGACATGATTCTCATTAAAAATAAAAGTGTCGAAAATTTTGAATCTTTTAACCACATAAAATTAACAATTTCTTACAGATCGCATCCGTTTTTCCGAGCCTTCTACATTCCATTCGTGTCGCATAGATTTTGTACCTATGGATCTTACAATTTGCTCCAGAATGTAAAATTTAAGGTCCCTCCATTATCGAATAAGGGTAAGACTGCGAATGTGGCATAAAGATTTTGTAAATCGTTATAAAACAACGAAATTTTTACTATTTCAACATTGAAAGATGATGTGCTTTGCCTTACTTGGTAAAGTGAACCGACCATAAGGTTGAACAATCGGTGAACAAAATTGCAATAAGCAATTCTTATGATAATTCAGAAGGTCCACGTTATTATTTCATTTTGTCTAAACAAATTGGTTGTTCGACGCAACGAAACGGTCTAAAGCACCTAGTTAACATCTGCAAGTTTCCATTTGGAAATTATGGTCAAAGAAGAAATCAACAATGAAACGCTTTACACAGAGATCTTTTTTTTAAAGAAAGACTATGGTTTTTGGATTTAGCAGTCAATATTTTACCCAAATCCGACATCTAACTTCAAAGAGGCGATGTCATTAATGCCCATTCATCGTGAGGTATTTAATACATCTTGCCCATTGAAGAATAGAATTACAGTACTTTGAAAAATCGTAAGTGTCAAAGGAAAGTATTTGTAAATAACGTTAAATCATTAGAAGTATATCGATCTTGTCAAAAATAAGTCAGCGAATTAATATATAAATTGCTTAATTCTTTTTTTTAATGAAAACCCATTTTTATATTGCAGGCTCGCATTCTACCGGAAAATATTTAACCTTTGTAGGGAATCATTTAAGATAAGGTTCAAAATGAATACTTCGTCTACATTTAATGCGAAATTAGTACAAATAAGACGTTGAGTCATGTACAATCTACAATAGTGTAGCACCAGTGATTAGGGGGAAGATCAGCAACGCTCGACCAAAGTTGAAGCCTGTACAGTGTTGATTCTGCGACACCTAGGTGGCTAAAGGGTGAACTATTTTGAATATCATGAAGTTTCCCGCAAACTAGCGTAATCTCTAACATATACAGAGGTGGGCAAAAGTTCCGTAACGGTCAAATATCATGGAAAATAATGATTATGGAAGAAAATGTTCAATACAAAAGTTTTAGTATATCAAGT
>JAPYZT010000185.1:0-45795 GCA_030522965.1 Tryphoninae sp. A BG-2022a | reverse complement strand
GAAAAATGTTAAAATGGTAAAATGTAAATATGGGAAGATCAAGAAAGGAGGATGTAAAAGCTCGGAAGGGCATACAAGAGGAAATAAATACTACTACTAGAAAATAAAAAAAAATAAAAATTGACTTATAAACAAACAAAAATTTTAATTAAATAAAACACAAAAAACAAATTAAATAAAAATTAAGAAAAATAAAAATTAAATAGAATTTAAAAAAAAGTAAAATTAAATTATTAAGAAGAAGATTGAAATTCAATAAAACATAAAAAAAAATTAAATAAAAAATAAAAAAAATTAATTGAAAAATAAAAACAAATAAACATTAAATAAAAAATGAAGAAAATAAAAAATTATATAAAAAAGTTTTATAAATAAAAATTAAATAAAACATTTTGAAAAATAAAACTTAAATTATAAATAAAAAATAAAAATTAACCAAAAAATTAAGAAATATAAAAATTAAATAAAAAATAAAAGTGATTCAAATTAAATAAACAAATTAAAAATTACAATTATGCTAACGAGAATATTTATTTAATTAAACATATTTTATCTAAATTATCTCAATATTATTCCAATGAAAAAAAAAACGTTTTAGATATTCTCAGAAAAAAAAATCACTTTTATTGAAAATTTTGTTTCGTCTCTTTTATGCTTTTGAGTGGTCCAACTTATTGTTAGCGAAACATTCATATTTCTCGATTTTACTTCCTCCTGTACTTCGAATAAAACTGTGCGAGATTCGTTACGATCGAGCATCGACTCGGGTGGCTCGGTAATAAGCTCTCGATATCACAGGGACTTTACGAAATGGAATCAGCTCTCAAGGGACAATAACAAGCACGTACTCGGTCGCCCACACTCGCTCGGCAATCACTTCAACTATTTTCTCTTGTTCAAACGATTGAAAAAAAAATTCGAATGACATATGAATATAGATATGTATCTGTATTTTACGTAAACCGATTTGAAATCCCTCGAGAAATCGATGGCCTCGAAGCACTTTCCAAGATTCCTCGATCAAATTTTTCTTCTCCTCTTCCTTTTGTTTTTTTTTTCTTTATTCATTTTACGTTCATTCGGAATTCTCAATTGATTTCTACCTACAACGAGTGTTTCGTTATTTGTATTTACATTTAATAAAATTCATTTTTCACAATTTCTTATTTATTTTTAGCAATGTTTAGAAACGTGACGAATTTTGAGAAAAGATGAAAAATTGAGACAATACTTGACAATCGAGATTATTTAATGATAATACAAATTTATTGTGCATGAATTAATCGATTCTCATTCTGTCCAAGTCAAGTCGCAGCTCACTTTTTCAAAAATCAAAATTTTATAATAATTTTGAAATTTTTCGAAATTTCTTATTTATTACGCAAATAATGATTAGTAAATGGACCCGAGGTTGAGATTTCGAAATTTATATGACAGCGTATAAAAACATATTCGATCTAAGTGAGTTGAAGAAGAAGAAGGGTAAGAGCAAGGTGGTAGATAAGAGAACGAAGACAGAGGCTAAAGAGAAAGAGAGAGAGAGAGAGACAGAGAAAGAGAAAGAGAGAGAGAGAGAGACAGAGAAAGAGAAAGAGAAAGAGAAAGAGAAAGAGAAAGAGGAGAGAGAGAGAGAGAGAGAGAGAGAGAGAGAGAGAGAGAGAGAGAGAGAGAGAGAGAGAGAGAGAGAGAGAGAGAGAGAAAGAGAGAGAGAGAGAGAAGGAAGAGCTCAGCCGCGCCTCCACCTCCATGGATCTCGAGGCTCGTTCCGTGAATCGAAGATAGGACGGATAGCGGCCATCGCGACCACGGAATACGCTGTCGTGTAGGCGGGACGAACGGAGCGCCTCCGAGAGGTGCGCGCGTTAGCCGTAGATGACACTGCGCATGCCCGTTCCTTTTTTTTCTCTCAACATCTTTTTTTTATCTTTCAACCCTTTCTCGACGGGACATTTATTTTTCCCTCCTTGCTTACACGTTTTAGCATTTGTTTACGAGATAGTTATGGGACTACGTAGAGTCTCGTTTTTTCTCAAAGTTCTCTGCTCCGTCGAACGGACATTTGTAATAAAATTTTCGTCGTTTCGATCATTTTTTATGGGCGAAAGCCTCGTATTGATAACATTTTTATTTGAATATACCCGTCAAAGTTTCTAATAGATTTAATATAGTCCTGAAAATTTGTTTATAAAATGCGCTTGTTTGCGCATGCGCGAGCGTCGGCGCATGCGCATGGGCCCGTACATGCGCAAGCACATAAGTCTGTGCATGCGCAAGCGCATGGGCCTGTACCTGCGCGTGCATATGAGTTTGTACTTGCGCATGCGCATGAGTCTGTACCTGCGCATGCGCGTGAGCCTATATCTGCGTATGCGCATGCGCACGTGTCTTTGAGCTTTTATTTTTATCTTTCGAAAAAGTGCGATACGAGACAAAGCGAATCATTTTTCTCCCGATATTTCTTCAAGTGCTTATCGAACTGTTCACCACGTGCAACGATAAACGTCTTCGTATTTCTCAATCCCGGTAAGCAATTGGCAGAGCACGAAAAATGTTTTCACGAGTTCACGGGAGATCACTTCGTCCCAGGATCGTTGAGGTTCGGATTAAATTACATTACCTTCTATTTGATACCGTATAGCGATAAACTGGTCGTGCTCTACGTTCTGCTCGTACAGAGAAAAAAGGAAGGAGTCTGCATCGTACGCGTGTGTAAATTTCTATACGTATATAGATTATTGTGCTCGGCAGCCCGAGCACCGTAATTTAATTGCGATCATAAATTAAATATCGTTTCAGCGACGGAACGCTTATAAATTCCGATACGCGTTACTGCTGCTCTCCTCGTGCTTATAACGTATATGTATATTTCCCGCGTATACGATATCGTCGGCGGTACAGAGCGATTAGATAATGGCAGCCGATATCCGCAATGTTGATGGCCGGGGGTACTAGTCGTGCGCTAGCCAGGAGAATTATAGTTACGCGTTTGCATACCTCCATCCTCTATTTACATACGCGACAGAATACTACGAGCCCTTGATACCTTCGACTTCTTCAATCCACTACCCTTTATCATCATCGGCGAAATATTTCAGTAACTCGGGATCATTTGCATCAGTCCCATTACCAATCGTATATTTGTATGTTGGCTGTATCTATTGTTTTTCCCCGCTGTAAAATCATTCTGGTAAGGAGATTTGTTATATTTATCACAATAGCGCGAAGAAAATTATTATTATGTTTATTATAAATATTTATTGCGAATTTTTTTATTTATTTATTATATTTATTTAATATTATAATATTTTTTATTTATTTATTATATTATATTTGTTATATTTGTTATTTATTATTTATTATATTATTATTGCATTATTATTATTTTGTTTATTATAAATATTTATTATGAATTTTGTTATTTATTAATTATATTTATTTAATATTATAATATTTATTATTTATTTATTATATTATACTTGTTATATTTGTTATTTATTATTTATTATATTTCTTAGATTATTATATAGATTATTTATTATAAAATAACAATTTAAGAATTTTTGTTACATTTGCGAAACGCGAAACTCGTCGTGTAAATTGTTAAAATAGTGTTGATTTTATTGCCAATGTTAATTATAAAATATAACGCAGCTAATCGAGAGCTTGCTTGAGAAAATGCGTGATTTTATGTAACGGTGCAACGAACAATGACGGCGCACGCGCAGAAGCCGCGAGAAATTTTCATACAGTCGTATCCTTCATACTCCAATCAGAAACAAGCTTATTCGCAACAATGTTTCGGATGTAGCTATGAAAATATCTAGATAAAATTTATATAAACTCGACAAAACGGATGTAAAAAAGTAAAAATCTTCGTTCCGCATAAAGACGAGCCTCGAGTTTAAGATTGGCGCGTTGGTCATATCATTAATAGCCGAGGATAAAACGTACACAATGTATAACAATAAGCTGTGCAACGTGAAATCAATGACCGAGGAATGCGAAGCGTCACGGATCGCGCGTGCGATCACGGTACGTCGCGTTATTGCGACGAGAGTGGAGCCACCAGACACGTTTGCCTTAGTGCAGATTTAATCCTGTGAGAAGTGCATACTTCGTGCGTAGACTGCACCAACGTACGAGCACGTGAGGTATTAGCAAAGAACGCGAAGAAAGGAAGTGCCCGCAAGAATTGAAAACCGTGAAAACAATAAATTGGCACATATCTTTCACGATGTTAACAAGATCGAGAAAAGCGCAGTTTAACTTTTTTTTCCGCCCATTATTACGTAAGAATTGCTCCAGGACAGAAAGTATAATAACATGACAGAAGAAAGGGAAGACGTTTTTTGTTATTTCCTTCATTGTTTTTCATAAATAAAGTTAAATTTTATTACCCACGACCGATAAAACAGATTTGCCCCATCCCTAGCGGCAGAATCAAGAACTATCGAAAATGGCCGAACGCGACCATTTTGTTATTGAGAAAGTTAGGTTAGATCCGGGCTCAAACGATTCCGACCGCGGCAAAACGAGGTATCCGCGCGCAATATTTGTACGAGAAAGCCTATAACTCAGTACTTATGCACATACGCGGCCTTTCCGAAACGACTGACTTTAGCGGCATTCGCGCACGCAATCGTTATAAATTAACGAACGTACTGTCGCTTTGAGTCCGGAGGCGATTTTTCCGGTCTGTCTAAAGTTTCTCTAATCCAGTAACGCAGGTTTTATTCGAAAATGTCGTTGTAACCACCTGCGTGTCACGATCCTAACCCGGGTCCTGCATTAAGGACACGTAATCTCACGTGCATTATATTACCATGAGCTGGTAATATACCATACCAACGTATGTGTACACTCGGTTTTTTTTACTGAAGGCTCAACTACGTATGGGATCCTAGGGTTGAGTTACTGGGGTTATTGGGGACGAGACAGCTAAGTACTATTCGAGACGATGGGTTTTCCAAGAGCCTAGTAACTACAGGTGTATTTCGCTGTTGTAGTTCTGCATTTAACTCTCAGTGTGTTATATATGCGTCAACCAGTGTCCAACGTGCATTGTCGGACGTTTAATCGGGGCTGTTCGATACAATGGATTTCAATGTCCGCGGCCACCTCCCTCTCTCTTTGGAAATCTTACAAGCAGCAAACGTAACGAACACATATTTCCTAAGTGCCTCGAATATAATATGTACGTTTTGTTTACCGCGGCTCAGTGCTCGCGGACCGGTTGCGAAAGTTTTCAAGGAGCTAATAAGTTTAAGGATCGAGAGATTAGAGATCGAGTATGACGCTAGTCGCGCGAATACCTAACCCATTTGCGGTAGGTCGATTTGTGTAGCCGCTGTAAGACTTTGAGTTGTGAAGTGTTGAGGTAAAATTGGAGCTTATCCATGTTACGCTGTTGGTGAGCGAGTCAATGTCACGTTTAGGAATGATGGTTGACCGCTGGGAATTCACCAAGGAGAGTCCATTGCATCATATTTTTTTGTGTGTCATCAACTGAGTGAGATTGCATTGAAGGAAGCTTTCAGGTTAACTTATGAATCCATTTTTCCAATGTAGCGACGGAATCCCTTCATTCCCTCGAGAAATCATCGTTACAATATTCAAGTGTCGCGATGACAGAGGGGGATCCTCGAAACGGTAAAGTGCTCCACACTCCACATGGGCTGATGAGCCGGAACGTGCGAGGGAACGAGCTGGGACGAGAGAGAAAACGGAGGGGCGAGAGTGGCGCCTTGTCAGGAGTGCCCCTGGCGCCGGCTGGTCCCCTGGCTTCTGGTCTCGGGAGCGTCTTTCATCGGTGGATCTAGTGGGAAGAAGCTCCTTAGGCCCAAACTGGCGCTTAGGATCTGTGACACCCCATTCCTCTGGCTACGAGAGACTCTCGTGGCCCGAAGGAAGGTGGTGGGGCTCTAAGGGGCCTAAGAAGAGAACAGGTATACGCAGGGATGGTACGCAAGGCAGAAGATCCCTTTTGCAGCTGATGCCCGGGTAGGGGAATAAAGACCCAGGTAAGAGAGAGGTAGTCGCCTCGTGTTCCAAAGCGGAGCGCGTTGTTTATGAGACGAAATCGATGAGGGGCCGGATAAAAGGGACCGGGCCAATGACCGAGCGACGAGGAACGTGAAAGAAGAGAGCGAACGTTAGAATCGGCATTGGGTCAATGGAGATCGGGATGGAACAGTGGAAAGGCGACTAGGCATCCTAATAAAAGTGGAACTGGTATAGCCATTAGCTACTCATACGTCCATTTTTAGAAGAATCAAAAGAGTCGAATGTAGGGAAAACGAAAGATTCGGTTCATTATCTGATAGGAGGCAAGGAATCATTCGACCCATTGACAACATCTGGTTGCATCAATATCAAGAGTGGCCTCCCTGAGTAGCCGGGACTGATTGCACTTCACGATAACAAAGTTGCAACATCTTTTAGTTCACACCAGCGATTCCTTGACCTTGAAACAAGATCTCACAAGTCACCTAGAGAAGGAACAATGACTTCATGGAAAATTATAATAATGAATAACGCTCATCACCAGTTGCTCGGTCTTTGTGAACAAAGGACACCCATGACGAGATATTAATGTACGTGGAGACCCAGGAATAAACGGTCCTACTACGAGGATCGAGAGAGATCTATGGCGGGTTCTGACGTCATCAACCGATACGAATGATCCACAGCGATAAATGAGTGTGTGCGTAGGTATGCGCGGGTATTAGGACAACATGGACGGGCGTCGGTTATGTTCCCGGTGGGAACATTAGACGGTTTATTGATACGTCGTGGGGAGAATGAGGAGGTCGAGGCGCCGGGAGTAAACGCGCGCCGGTCTCTTGTAAAGTGCTCCTCCATGGGAGACACTAATGGTGGTTCCTTCGGCTTTTTTCATTCGTCTCACGACGTTTCCTCGCCTCTCTCGTTCCAACGAACGACTGTCCCCGACGCCGGTCGTTCGCGGATCGGGCGAGAGGACCAGATCGTGGTGAGAGGGTTCCATTAAAAACGTCTTCACCGGCCAACGACTCCAGCCGAGATGGAGTGGGGAACGATCGAATCAGTTTTAGACGCTTTTCGATCCATCATCGTGCACTTCTCGCGATAATTATATTCCTTTACGTTTCTAATGGAACGGTCGTCCGAATTATTGGCGGGATATTGATATTCACAGCTCTTGCCGCGATTTAACGAGAGTGCCTTTTTTTTTATTCCGCGGCTCGTGGTATCTATTACCGGTGTCCGGAACACTCTTTTAGATGTGCTTTCAAGATTTAAGCTTATCTCGAGACACGTGATCGATTATTGAGTAATCTTCATGCGTGACGTTAGAAAATTTCATCCGGAGATTAATGCGAGCCCCTAAATGGCAAGTAAACAACATTAAGGGGCACCTGGGGAGAAGCTTAAGGCGAAAAAAGCTTCTACAAAAATTCAAATCCTGAGACTGCGACATGAATTTAACAACTTTGATGAAATGTTGAGATTTATCGAATGTTGATCGCGAAAAAATTAAGGGGCGTAATAAAGATCGACAGTTTTAAGGTTATAATTAACGGAAATACTTTTTACAAATTTACTTCGAAACAAAAATGAAGAAATTGCGGAAGTGGAGTCAGAAATGTGTAAAATAGCGTGTCTTAAGGGTAGGAAAATTTCGAGTTCGAAAACGAGTCGGCCCAAGCGGTTTAGAGAAGGTCGAGAGCCGAGCCAGCTTTTATTTCCGACGCGACGGTCCCGGAGAGGGGACAACGGCAAAAGTGGACAAC
Organism: Tryphoninae sp. A BG-2022a; assembly: GCA_030522965.1. Taxonomy (NCBI): domain Eukaryota; kingdom Metazoa; phylum Arthropoda; class Insecta; order Hymenoptera; family Ichneumonidae; species Tryphoninae sp. A BG-2022a. The sequence goes on along the minus strand of JAPYZT010000185.1, from coordinate 38,023 downwards.
GACGGGACCGTAAGGCCCGCGGCGCGGACCAGGGAATGAGGCGCCACGGCGCCGACCACGTAGAAGGGTTTCCTTGTATATTCCACACGCTCATCCTCTCGTCCTCTTGAACTCGGCCCGATCCTCGCAACCGTGAACGTTCACGACAACAGATTCTCACCTTATTCCCGAAATTTTTGTTCTCTCTTTTTTTTCACGTTTTTTTTTGTTTCCTTTATTTCTTTCTTTCTTTACGAAGCTTCTTCTTTTTATCAGCGATTTTTAGAGTCAAACTTTTTCACCTCAATTCGTCGCAACGGGCGATGTCTAGCTCGACGTATTTCTTTTTTAATTTTGACAATTTTTCTTCATAACAAAAAATGCAATGGGAATTTCTTAATAATTGTTAACTATTTACAAAAAAATGATTTCCACTGTCTCAAATAGTTCGATATTTATTTTTAATTCATGCTCAAGAATTTTGTACAAAATTGAAAATAAAAGTCACTGTCGTTCTAAAAATTAATTTTTTTTTTGCGATTATGCTAATACAGTAAATATAATCTTTAAATGCCGCGCATATTAATTTTTTCCTAATTGATCTTATAAGTATAACCAATCCTTTGGATTATTATCATCAATAATAAATAATTTTCTAAAATCGATAGTGAAATTTTCTAAAATTAACATTTTCATTTAACAAAGAAATAATACATTTTTATTTCAAACACAACTATAGCCGATCCTTTGGATTATTATCGTCAATAATTATTCATTTTCTAAAATCGATAGTGAAATTTTCTAAAATTGATATTTTCATTTAACAAAAAAATAATCAATTTTTATTTCAAGCACAACTATAACCAATCCTTTGCATTATTATCATCAACAATAATTAATTTTCTAAAATCGATAGTGAAATATAAAAAAATTGACATTTTCATTTAACAAAAAAATAATAAAGTTTTTATTTCAAGATCAATCTTTTACCTCGATAAATAATCTCGATTATCAATACTCCTAATTAATAATTCAATAATTACCCAAAAAAAAGAAAAAAAAATTCATCGAACGGTTTTTCCAAAAAACAAGACTATTATTGTTTTCTATTTTCGATGGGGATTACAGTAGTTCGAATTTCACGTAAATTCCTCGGATTTAGGGGAATACTGTATAAAATTTCTTGGAAGGGAAAAAACAGACGAGACACGTCAGTCTTTTTTGAGTCATTCTACAACGATCTCTGCGCGAAGACCTCACAGCTCTCTTAATACCGCACGCTGCGAAGGTGCATCGAGGTGCGAACCGCCACGGTAATCCGAAACCAAGATGCAAACACGAGATAAACTCCGATGTGTGTGGAGAGAAAAAGAGAGGTCCTCGAGGCAGGAAGAGACCCAAAAAGGACAGATCGCCCATTTCTGGCCCGTTTTCGGCACGCGCCTTCACCACACATCCGCGCCTACGCACGAACCTCTCTTCCAGGACCCTTTTTTCTCGACAACCGTGCCAACGGCTGTGACTAATCAATTATCAAAAATTCGATTAATTATCCCACGGCGATTAAGGCCGTCTTCTAGTCTAGAATTTTGAACAAATTGATCTTTTTTTTGCATATTTTCAATGTTTAGTATTTCAAGAATATACCCTCCAAAGGAAATTTGAAAATTCTAAATATTAATGGAGTTACAGCTGTAATTTCAGGGGATTACGATCGATCCTGAAAGTCATGTGATCGCTCTCAGACGTGATCAACAGCGAATTCATCGCTCTGAATTCCGAACTTCTCATCATCAAAAAACATCAAAAGATTTAGATTTTGAAGAAGAAGGAGTATTTTATGGACTAGGAATCGCCGATTAACGAAATGCAAGTATATGTGTACCATTGTATGACTTAAATTAGCTGAAACTGTACTCGAATCTTTAAACGCGTTTTTTTCGAAACTACTTTTTTCGAGACACCTGACACGATATCTCGAGTTGTAATGAACCGATTTGCTTGAAATTTTTTGTGATCTTTCTCTAAACACCCCTATATCGCTCCTATCAGATTTATCGCGAAATTTTGTTACTAATTAATTTAAAAAAATCAACAATCGTGAAAAAATGGCAAAAATTACCTTTTTTTTAAACAGCCGCCATTTTGCGGTTTTGTTTTGCCTGAGGTAGGGGCTATAATGTCATCCTTACTAATTAAGAATCTATTTTTTTTCGATGATCAGGAGGGTTGGAATCATGTCAATTAGGAGAGGCCGTTTTTTTCCACCCCCACTTTACCGGCCTGCATCTACCAGAATTATGGATTTTTTTTTCGCCAATTTTTGTATACAATGTCAAAGAATGAATAAATATGTGGTGAAAAGGTAGATACGGAAATATTTTTTCTTTTTTTTTTAATCGCATGTTGAAAAATCGCCAATTTTTCGCCCTCTAGACTAAAAGATGGTCTTGAAAGAAAACATTTTATTTTAGAAGAAATTTTATTTTAGAAGTGTATTTTGATTTGGCTGTGAAAAATTTTAATTTTTTGCTTTTTGCATTTTTCGAAAATAATTTTTTTTTGTTAATAAAATAACGTTCTCTTCGGATAGAAATTCGGAAAATTATACTGCTTCGGTGTTTGAGAATTAATTCCCTTTAGGACGTTTTTGTTTTTCGGAATTCGGAAGAAGAAAAATTAATTTTTTTGGAAAAGTCGAATGAAGACAATTTTTTTTCAATTTTGAATGCAGCTAAATGTAGTTCCATTTTTTAATTCGAATGACGAGGATACATTTATCTTTATTTTCTATAATCAAAAAATGCATTTTTTTCCAAATTTGAAATAACAAAAACAACTTTTTTTTAGAAAATCGACAAAACCAACACAAACACATGCAACAAAATTTATTTTTCATATTTTATTATTAAAAACCCAGCTTCCTTACCAGTAAATCCAATGTGTTAAATATTTTTTCCACTCTCGTGCGACAACGTCGATTTATTTCGAAAAAAAAACAGAAATAATCTTTTTTTTTAATTCGCTCTCCAAATCAATCGGCATCAATATTATCGTTCCGATCGAGATAAGATCGATACGATAAATCGTCAACAATTTCGCCTTGGCTCGACTTAAAAAAAAAAAAAAAAACTTCATCGATCAAAAATAAAAGAAACGTGAGTTTGATGATTTCCCTTTCAAACAATTTCATTGCAACTCTCGATCGTTCGATACCACGTGGTTCATTCGTCACCAAGATTTTCAGCTTCGTTCGCAATAAATTATTATAATCACTCGGCGAGTCCAACGAAGGATAAATCTTCGTTATTGCACTCGCCCCCTCTATGACTCGCCAGTGATAAATGCATAATAATCGTTACTACTCCGCAACAGATCGCCGATTGGCGATCGTAAAATGAAAACGACTCGAACCCCCTCGCCCCTTCCGGTTCTCAAGGAAAATCGAGCTGCGATTATAAACTAATTAATTAAACGAAAATAAAAAAAAAATTGAAGGAAAAAAAGGCACAGCGGTGTTAGAAAAAGAAAAATAGAAACGATAAAAATTGTGATATCGTTTGCGCATGCGCGATAGATCCGTTACGTCTCATTGGCATCCCCGTGGATTGGCCTAAATACGCGAATCGACTGATTTATCGTGCTCAAAACCGATATCCCGTCTATCAAATCGGGCTTTACACCTTTCGCCACGTGATTTACGACACTTCGAATTGATTATTTCCGAGAGTTTTACATTTTTTTTTATATTTTACTTTTTGTTGTTTAATGTATATCGATGGATTGGCGCGCATGCGCGAGACCTTCGCGACACCATATCTACTTAGTACGAAGGTGTGAGGAAAAAATGTTTCGTGTCGCAGCGGGGGTTTTCAACTGTCATTTAGTTTGATGAATTTTTCTTCTTGAACACGTTATGGTCGTTCCATTGAAATATACACGCATATAAATGTGTATGTGTGTAATCAAAAGTGTAATAATTTATACGAAAATATAAAGTTGCAATTGCGATGCAATTTTTATATTTTTTGTGTTATTTATATTTTTCATATTTTCACGTTGTTTATAAAGTTTGTTAATTGTTAATTTTGTTAATGCGATAAAAAATATAATAGTTTATATGGAAATGTAAAGTTGCATTTTTTATATTTTTTTTAATAATAATCTTATTTATTTTGATTTTTACATTTTGAATGTTTTGAATATTTTTCACATTATTTATAAATTTTGTTAAACATTACATGAATTCATCTTGAAAAATGAATATAATAATTTATAAGAAAATAAAAAGTTGCAATATTTATATTTTTTTAATAACAATCTTATTTGTTTTCATTTTTACATTCTAAATATTTCAAAACGTTTTCACATTATTTATAAATTTTGTTAACCTTTACATTGATTCATCTTGAAAAATGAATATAATAATTTATACGAAAATATAAAGTTGCAATTTTTATATTGTTTTTAATAGCAATCTTATTTGTTTTAATTTTTACATTGTAAATATTTTTGTACATTTTTCACATTATTTATAAATTTTATTAACCTTTACATTGATTCATCTTGAAAAATGAATATAATAATTTATATGAAAATAAAAAGTTGCAATTTTTATATTTTTTTTAATAACGATCTTACTTATTTTAATTTTTACGATGTGAATATTTTTCATATTTTTCACATTATTTATAAATTTTGTCAATCATTACATGAATTCATCTTGTAAAATGAATATAATAATTTATACGAAAATAAAACGTTGCAATTTTTATATTGTTTTAATAACAATCTTATTTGTTTTCATTTCTAAATTCTAAATATTTATTCACATTTTTCACATCATTTATAAATTTTGTTAACCGTTACATTCATTGATCTTGAAAAATATGAAAATGTTGAAAAATATGCGTCGATTAAACGAGGCCTGTTCCGTCTTAACTGGATTAACGACAGACGCAGAGGTGAGAAATACGCGGAGGTATATCTCCGATCTGATCACAGGTCCATCGTGTGGACGTTGGAATGCATCGGGATCGAGAACGAGCGCGCGATTCCGTGAGCGTTACTTTAATCCATTCGAGAGTTTCTCGAGACACCGCGCGTATACATAAGTATACTTATATATGTGTGCAAGTATGTATGCGTCACATAGGCATACGAGCTCGAGAGTGGAGAGTGATGGTGGCGCGAGCACATAAGAAGTAACGTCGAGTGCAGTGCTCGGTCGCGTTATTGCCGCATCGCGCCTACGATACGATTATTGCTATCGTCGCGTCCCTACGGTCTCCGTGTCGACCCAGCTCTGTGGCGATAGTGCTGACGTCCTCGAGAGTCGACGAGGTAGAGGGGGTTGAAGTCTGAATTTTACGAGCACGCTTTGGACTTGGTCGAAAAATCTCGATAATAATTAACGAAATAATTATATCGTTCCTTTGCATGCACGCACGCATGCGCAGAAATCTCTGCAGGTTCGAGATTGAAACGTGTGCGCATGTGTGATCGGTCTCGGCCATGCGCGCATGCGCGTGCGTTCAGGCACGGGTGCGCATGTGCGTGAGTGGGCGACGACGCATGCGCACACGTACGCGACGACGCATGCGCACACGTAGGCAACGGCGCATGCGCATACGCGTGCGCACCCCTATACGCACATGCGCAAATACGCGCTAGATTAACATTCTATATTATCACAAAATATCTGCATACTTATTATAAAATAAATTAGAATCTTTTTTTGTGAGAATCAATTAATTGATTATTAATTATTGTATCGGGATAATTATCGATAATTAATTAATCGATTAGTAATTATCGTTCAGACCAGACTTCGGGGGAAAAAGGGAGGAGCAGTTGTCGCGTACGAACTTCCGGTTTCGTCGTTCAATGGTGTGCGTAATTACACGACTTTCCAATATAACGAAACAGCCTCGATGTCGTATATCAGTCTCGTTCTCGTTATAGAGCGCCCCAGTAGCAACAGAATGTTGTTTCTCATTTGCATCTGCTCGTCTACCGTCTGTGTACGTGTAAAGCGAGCCACGTGCTCGTGCCAAGTTCTCGAATACGCCATCGACAGGTACGAATGGTGCGGCAAAAAAAAAATTTAAAAAAAGAAACAAACACACAAAAAATACGAGAGTCCGAACTTTTTTATCTTCATGCGATATCTAAGTGTCCGTCTTCCGCCTGCGCGAGGCCGGCTGCGCCGAATGAACCAACTGTTTTTAATGCGTATATGGAACAGGGCATAATCTTAATCGGCAATCGATATCGTCAAATGAAATTTGAAAATTAAATTCAATTTCGCGATCTAGGGACACGTTAATTAATATAAAAATTCAAACTTTTTTTTTTTCAAACGAAACGCATGTTTACATATAATCGCGTGACGACACTTTAACGCCGATAAATATTGCACTTATGTTATTTTTACCAGGTGAAATACTCGAAAATTTGCATTAATTGCGTTAATTAATTTTATTTCCATGTCCTTTACGTAAGTATATTTTTAAAATAATAATTCGTCTCGTATTGCTGGAAACGATTTCATTATTATTTATTCAATTATTTTTTTTTGCGAGGGAGATTGCAATACGCAATTCGAATTTGAATTCATGTTTTTCATGTTTGGCGAATAGAAAAAAATTTCAATTATAAAATTCTCGATTTAATTAATCCAAATAAATAATTACGATTTAACCTTGAGCGACAAATACAAAAATATAATTGAACAAATGAAATTGAAATTTAATTTTGCTGAAACGATTTTTGAGTAAAATGTTTTATTATTAAAAATTTGGATAAATTATTATTTTTTTAAATCGTTAAATAATTTATTTAAATTAATTAAATTTAATTATTTATTATTTTCTTTAAGGTGACCTTGCGTTTCGTGTTGAGAATTTTGTATTTTACGATTTTGTAGCCATTTTTTCGATCGCCATCTTTTTATCCGCTCCCCTCGTTTCTATTGTGTTCCTCAGCTCACGACGGAACCTGTTATTATATTTCGTGCCTCTGCCCCTGGGCTTCCCCATACGTACTGTGAATCTCCTCCTTCTGCGTCTGATCATCGTATACCCTTCAATTCAATGTGGGGAATCTCATTTAGCTATGGCGAACCCTTCATACGAGTACGTCATATATACTTAATAAAATGATTTTCAACTTTTCAAAATAAATTTTAACGAATAATTAATTATCTTCAATTATTGTTAGAATAATTTTTATATTTTATTTCCAATTACATTATTTTTTAATTATTATATTTATATTTATATACATTTATATTTATTTGTATTTATTATATTTATTATTTTACGAATAATTAATTATCTTCAATTATTGTTAGAATAATTTTTATATTATTTTTCAATTATTATATTTATTTTTCCATTATATTATTTTTCAATTATTTATATTTATTTTCCAATTATATTATTATTCGAATGTACATTCTTTTTTAATTATTATATTTATATTTATATATTTTATATTTATTTGTATTTATTATATTTATTATTTTACGAATAATTAATTATCTTCAATCATTGTTAAAATAATTTTTATATTATTCGTCAATTATTTATATTTATGTTCCAATTATATTATTATTCGAATGTACATTCTTTTTTAATTATTATATTTATATTTATATATTTTATATTTATTTGTGTTTATTATATTTATTATATATATATATATATATATATATATATATATATATATATATATACAATTATCAATAATCGATATTTTATTAATTGTATTTAAATTTGTTACATTTTTTGGTTACGAGAACCAAATTTCAAAAATCGTAACAAAATATAAAACTATTCGCTTATGAAAATAATTTTGAAAAAGCATTCAATTAATTAACGTTTATGTTTACTTTTGTCGAAAAAAACACAATTTTTATCATTATTTTTTATTACTAAATAATTACGAATAATCGATACTCGATTAATTGAATTTTACGTTTCACAATTTTTGTTTCGAGAATAACATTTAAAAAAAAGATTTAAAAATGCGCGGAATAAAACAGAAAAATGAAAAGAGAAAAAAAATCGCGGAACTTTTAGAGTCGTGGTAGCCGGCAGGCCTCCGCGTCGGTGAAAACGTTCGGCATTAGGCGTAATTATAATATAAAACTTGCCGCGCCTTGTAGACCCTTGGTGTCTCTCTTCTCTCCACGACTCTCAGTTCCCTGTCCACTTCCCTCGGGAACAACGTCGCGGCGCGCCACCGCTCCGTGTTCCTCAACCTCTTTACGTTACTTTAAAAAAAAACACCAAAATGTCGACCAATCGCCCCATCAAAAAATCAATTTTTTTTCAAAAATTTTATTTACAATATTTTATAGATTTTTTTTTCTCTGTAAGATATTAACAAATAGTAAATAACTTTGTCCATAGCTCTCAGACTGGAGTGGTTCTATGCACAAACTGCAATATAACGTCGTACTTCGGCTTCTTACATTTTTTCTCCTCATAAATATCCCCAGTCTCAAATTCCACTATTAACCATTCTGATGGACTTACAATTGTTCTTAGGTGGGTTGCGAACTGCCGAGGGCATAGAAAAAACGCAGAAAAAAAATGCATAAGTGTGGGAATCGAACCCGGGACCTACGGAGTATGAGTTGAGAACGCTACCCCCTATACTAATGTCATTCTCGTTGTCGAAATGTAAAAAAATTGTCTTAGTTTGAGAACCGCTGGGTCAACTTAGTCATTGGAGGACCTTACGTCCTTATTCACTGTCACACGATGCCGCTATGGCTTCGACACGAGGCATAAGTATATGCGGAGATATATATATATATTAGTAGCATGTATACACGAGCGTCCTTTCGATCGATCGCCGCGTCGCCAGTGTTGCATTAGCGTTAGCTCAACTTAGTAGAGAATCAAAACATAAGAAAAAAGAAATCTCGCGGTCAAATGGTCATTTATTTTTCCACTGACCGCTGTCTCGAACGTTGTTCGTCGGTTGGCTGAAATATTGTTGCTTTTCGTATATTATACGAGACTGTGCACGAGGGAGAAAAAAAAGGTAAACAAAGAGTGGGGGTACGGCGTGCCGAGAGCCACCATGCGGTGAAAAAAGGCAGACTCAAGTGAGGAGAAGAAGAAACGTATCTCGTAAAATTTCACTCAACGCCATTAGGAGGTTATCCCTAGAATGAGACGATGTCTCACTCGACTCGTTTAACTCTAATGTCAGTTTTTTTTAGTGGGTCTTCTTTCTTTGGGAAGCGGTCTTGGAATTGACCCAGGAAAGTCTTGAATCAAAAATGAAGAATAATTGTGTTTCGATCGCGCTGTCAAGATTTATAATTGTATTCGTAGGCAAAAAATGACGATGTTTGGAACAATGATGTCAACAAAAATCCTTAAAAGGATGTCTCGAACAAAAATCCTTAGAACAAGGATGTGTTGAACGTAAATTTTTTAAATAAGGATATCTCGACCAAGAATCTTTAGATCAAGGATGTTTGATGTCTCGTTCCATCCACAACTCCATTTTCTATCAACGACAAACATATCGCTCAACGTCCTTAGCCTCGAAGGCATCGTACTGCTAATTGGCATTGCCAATCTAATTCCAATTCATCTCCATTTTCTCATACCACGTAGCAGCTACTTCTAACTCACGATCCTGTATACATCCTGAATACGCCGTTCGATCTCTGAGATATAAATCGGAAATTATACTGTACAAACATAATATCCATATCGTGAAAGATATACGAGGCGTACTTTCGTCCCGATCGGTCCACGCGTCCGCGTTGGCGACTCGGCAGACGGAATGACCCAGGCTAATCGCAATATCCAAGTCCCGCTGAAAACATTTTTTTTTGTTTCAACGAGCCAACTCTCTTCCCGATACCATCGCGTGCATCAATTCACGCGCATGCGCGCGCATGTACGCTCGACAAAATGGAAGCACGACGCCGCGACGTAAGTCTCGGGCGCGGTTACACTAGAGGAACGCGAATGCGTTCGTCCAACGACCGGTTATTCCCATCTCTCGTCCTCTCTGGCAACCCGAAGCACTCGTTATGATCTGATTAATCCGAAATATTTCACTGCCGGCTTGACTGCCGTGTGTATGTGTGCTCTCTCGGGAAATAGAGAGAGAGAGAGCCGAACAGGGAGAGATGTGCGTGTCTTCGGGTATACAAGACCACGGCAGTCGCGCCAGGTTGTCAGGACTGCCAGGAAGAAGAAGAAGATAACAAGAATAAGAGGAAGGAATAAAGAGAGAAGAGGTTTCGCGAGTCTCGAGTCTCTCGTACAGGAGTCCCAGGACGTCATACAACGTTTATACTATTTTTTTAAATTCTATCTATGTTTCGTTTATTTATTCGCTCTTATTATTTATTTATTTAATATTTTTATCACGACAGGATCGCGATAAGGACTGAGAGATTTTCGTTCGTCGTTCAACTCGGTCAGGATTCGATACGCAGCGGGTACAGAAACGCGAGGTTGTCGGGCGTTAGAGAAGTCCTAGCGCTCCTTCCTAGTATGCGAGGACTCCGACGGTGGTGCTGCGAAGCGAGAGACAACCGGTCACGGGCCACGGATCCACAGGCGTCCTATAAATCCCACGACTAACGGGTAACCAAGTAACCAAGTAAGAAAAGGATCGCCCGGGGTACCAGCGGGCATTAATTTTACAACTTGTATTTCCAATTAACTTAGCGCCGAGAGTCGCGTGGATATGCACACATGCGCGTACATGCGACGCAAGTGCGAAAGTGTGTCTATTTATGGACAAATGCAAATGGTCGTAGTCGCAGAGATATGTTTTGGTTCATTGTGAAAGGTGAGACACGTGGGTGTGCTGATCTGTTCATTGTCACGGCTCATATTGATGTTTCAGAATTTATCGTTGCACTTATGGAACGTATCGGACGTTTAAAATCGCAACGGTGTGTGCGTGAAAGAGTTGTGAATCTAGTCCGAGTGCAATGAGTGTATGTAAGTGTTTGGGGTAAAAACTATAAGTGTCTGAGTGATAGAAGTTACGTTTGAGATTGTAAGTGTCGATAGTTAAATTCCATTTTTGGACAGTTGGTGGTAGGAGCGGGTTTTATTATTGGTAAGTGTTTTTAAGTGTTCGGTACGAGTACCATGAATTCCTGAGTTCTGTATCTCCAATTATTTTCATGAGCACTCTATAAGTACTCGGCGCGAGTGCCATGCCTTCGCCTGGAAAAATATTTGGCACTAATACTGCCTTTCTTGATGGTCTCATATATCGTGAGACTAACTATTATGGTAAGTACTGTAAGAGCATTGCATAAGTGCATAAGTCTCAAATTCCATAAGTAACCTGAGTAACGTGAGTTACTTCCTTGGAATACTGTGATCGTTTGCGACTATTCAGCAAATTGTTGTAAGTACTATAAGCGTCTTTAGTGCGTCCTCATTATTTTGGTAAGTACTGCAATAGCACTGTATAAGTGCATAAGTGCTATGCGCAAGGGCCACGTGTAACTGCGACCACACCAGCTCCTGGTATAATTGCTTCGGGAATCTCTAACGTTTCACACCTAAAGTGAGTGTTCCTGACGATCTCTAATTGTAAGTGCTATAAATATTATTCATAAGTCCCATAAGTGCCCGAGTAATATGAGTTACTTCCCCGGAACACTATGAGCGTCCGCGACTATTCAAAAAATTGTTGTAAGTACCAAAAGCGCCTTTAGTGCATTCCAACTATTTTCGTGGGTACTGGAGGAGCATTCGCATAAGTGCATAAGTGCCATGCGTAAGTGCCACGTATAACTGCGACGATACCAGCTCCCGGTATAATAGCTTTGGGAATCTCTAACGTTTCGCACCTAAAGTAAATATTCCTGACGATCCCTAAGTACTATAAATATTCCTCATACGCCCATAAGTGCCCGAGTAATATGAGTTACTTCCCCGGAACACTATGAGCGTCCGCGACTATTCAGAAAATTGTTGTAAGTACCATAAGCGCCTTTAGTGCGTTCTAACTATTTCCGTAAGTACTGCAGGAGCAGTGCATAAGTGCATAAGTGCCATGCGTACGTGCCACTTGTGACTGCAACGACCCCAGCGCAGAATACAAGTACTTCAAGAATCTCCAACATATTGGACCCAGCTTAAGTATTCCCGGCGATCCATAAGTGCTATAAATATTCCTCATAAGTCCCATAAGTGCTCGACTAATGTGAGTTACCTCCCTGGCACACTACGATCGGTCTGCAATTATTCAGAAAATTCTCGCAAGCAGCATAAGTGTCGTTACAGCTTCTTCGCACTACGAACAACTACCGGAAGTGTTAATAAGTTACTGTTCATTCCACTTCTTTATCCACCGCATATCTCAGCACATTTTCTCATAATGATAACAGCTTATTATTCAGTACCGTATACTTTATTACTTCATTACTGGACACTACAACGCGAAATCAAAGAAAGATAAAAATAAAAAAAAACAAAAAGAAAATACAAACTAAACAATTTCTCGTGCGAGTGAATCTTCCGCGTATTCTCACGACGTAATTCATAACTCAACGTTGCGGCTTCCTCACTCGCGGTGAAAGCTTTTCATTTCCGATACAGTAATACATACCACTTCATGGCACTTATGTATTTTATACGTATATAAATATATTCCCATACCACGATACACGGCCTTTACCGTGGCGGCTTCGGGGAGTTCTTCGCGCCGGCAATAAGAACCGGTCGCATCGCTACGGACCAGATCCAGCGTGCTTTACCATAAATCAATCCCGCGGGGCGCGTACATGCTCTACAACGTAACGGGCTTAAAGAACGTACCTTATATACGAGTATTAGTCCGCACACCTCGAAACCCATCGCTACCGGGTTCCCGGTTAATTTTCTGTTTGTTTTATAATTGACTCCGTTAAATCCCGTCGACTATATATGAACTAGTATATACATATGTATATATGTATATATGTATATGACTTATACGCGGATATATATGAATATGACGTAACCTCGCCGATTTTTCACATCGTGTTACGATCGCCCAGCAATCTTTGCCAATAATAATAATTACATCATTATTACTTAAAAAAAAACTCTATTTTCCACTTCCCGATGATATCGAACGTCTTACCGATATCGAGTTATCACGAGGCTAATACAAAATTGAGTACGTAAATACGTCAAGCGAGTTATTGCAACAAGAACGATCGCGTTACTCCTCCGACGAGTTTAACGCGTCTGCTAACTGCGATTTCATGCCGATTTTATATATGTAAAATGAAAATTAAAAAAGAAAGAAATCGGTAACGATAAACGCGTTACAAAACTCAACACTTGGCGACTATCTCGACGAATAATGGAATCGATTTCACGTGAATTTTTCGCGTTAAGATCGTCGTGATGAAAAAAAAATACACGTAGAGGAGTACTCGGTGGCGTGCGATCGACCCGACGCGATCTCGATCTTCCAGCGGAAAACCGGTCGGGCACGCCGAGGGAAGAGAAGCGAGATATTATATAGTCTCGCTTCCCTCCCTCGTCGTTTTCATTTATAAATGCGCTACGAGAGAGCGAGATCGGTAAGAGATCGGTAAGAGATCGGTAAGAAATTCGCGCCGGCGCGTACAACGCGTAATTATAAATCGTAAATAACGGACGCCTAAGCCCAACTTCTCTCTTTTTCGCTCCTTTTCATCGTATCGCTTCTTATTATTTATTCTATACCGGCTTGGCTTCGTTGCGGAAAAATTTCACGCCGGGCACAATCGGCAAGATATTTATTTCTTCCTTTTATCATCTAATTAACGATGAGTCTCCATTGCGCTTTTATTAACCCCAAGTGAGAGAGAAAGATCGAGAAATTCTCGAAGTAATTACGGTTACGCGTGGTATCGTCGCGACTCGAGATCGCGTTACAAAGTCTCGTCTCAATGGCGCTGAGGAAGATGCGGTGCGGAATATTCATCGTTGTCTTCCTCTCGCGATCCTCTATCCATTTTGCCACACGAGGATTAGCTTGGAGCGAATAGCGTACGCCGCGTGCGAAGCTCGGATCGGCAAAAATCGGCAATGTCGCTCGAGCGACGGTAACGTTTATGGTTTAACACCGAGACTGAGCGACGATGCGAACGGGCTTTTCGACACGGTACGAGAAGAGGGTAAAGAATATCGTGACAAATCGCAGGAAAAACCGGATCGCACTATTTCAACGGGTTTGAATTTTTTTATGGTCGTCTCTCGTAGAAACGAGATTGAATTTTAATGGGTTTTCGTTCAATGCTATGCAATTTTTCGTTTTTTTTTAATATTCGAAGTTGACGTTGCATTGGACGAATTTTCATGAATTTTTAATTATAATTGAATCAATGTCGCGAAAATATTAAAAAATATGCGTTGTATCAAATGTCAAATAATTGACATATCGAATATTTCAAATTTTTTATTATTTATTTTTTAAAATCTCTTTGAAAATTGTTCTAAACGATCGTTAATTCAAAATTGCCGCTCCGAGTGCGACGTGAGCGCCACGGCGTTACACGGGTACTACGAGAAACTTTATCCGCCGCCAGCGATCGAAGCGCCACTGTGGTGGCGCTTCGATCGCATGGTACAGCGAGTGGCGCGAAAAGGACGTTTGAATATTCGATGTAGTGACCAAGGGAAATTCGTGGCACAGTTACAAAAACCGCGAGGCGAATAATTTAACGCCTCAATTGATTAAAATCGAGTCTTTATTTATACAAAAAAATAAAACATTTCTTAATTTCTAAAAAATATTAAATATGCTAAACATGAGATCCGAAATTCGGTCCGCGTTGCTTCCCATGCCGTTGTAATTTTCCAAGCAACATTCTTCGCGAATATCTTTAAACAACTCATTTACTTTGTCGAACATGATAAAAATAATTGTTTTATCAGTATCTTCGGCGAGTCTGGAATATTAATATGGTATTATTTTTTTTCCAGTTAAAAAAAATCACGTCGTCGTGTAAAGAATTGTGAGTGTATGCTAATTTCGAGACGAGCTACGAGGGAAAGCAGTCAAAGTGAGAATTTTTCACGGTCATCTAGAATTTCAAGCATCGAAGATAAATCACAATTCATCAACGCCTTGAATCTTTCGAGGATCTTCGAGGCAGATGAAAAGTTCCAGGAGTGATAAATGATTTTATAAAATCTTTGTATCATTTTTTTACATAAATAATTTTATTTTCACGGTAGGAAATTATTCCTATTGCTTCGCCTAGTTTTGAATTCGACGAAAAACAACATGGCGATCTGACAATTTTATTGTTATGAACTAATAAAATATAACTGTTCATGAAAATGCTGATAGCCCAATGAATTTAGAGCAACACCGTAAGCCCGGATGTATAAAAATTGAAATTTTACTCGTGAGAATTGAATATTCAAATTTTAGGGGTTATCGTCCAGAGCTATGTTGAGGTTAGGTAAGTTGTGGACAATCCTGAGTCGTTTAACCGGATCGTACAGAGATACTCTATCAACATTTTTGCATAGTGAGTTACAGTTAAGTGTTGAGAAAATGTCTTAAACATTTGTCTCGCTTCTTTACCTTATCCAAAAATTGCGTTCAGCTACAGCTGTTTGATAGAAATAACGAGAGCTTTGCATACGATCTTTAAAAGCTGTTGCTGAGAATTACCAAACTCGAATAGATCAACGAAACCTGAAAATTGTGCATGCACGAGTCAGTAACTTGAAAACGCGAATCGTATTTTCTCCGGCACTGAGCAACCGATCGGGTTAAAACTTTGAGGACACCTAGAGAATTACAGTAGAAAGTGACTAACACTATTGCTTTCCAAAAAATTTGCCATATTCCTTTAGATATCCTTAAAATTCTAATGCTCATGTTGGTGCTGGAGAAAGTAGAGATGGTGTTTTTCAAATAGCTCGTTGCCTGCAACACTATTTTCAAAATTTTGGAAAACCAAATGACTTAGCCACTTTTTGGGATAATTTTCTACATACCCTCCAAATTTTAACGCGATCGGTTGCTCAGTACCGGAGAAAATACGAATCTCGTTTTCGAATCGCTCGTCCCCTGTAACACTGATTCTCAAGGAGTTTCGATAGTTTCTCGTTTTAGAAGCAGGGGGGAAGGGACAACATCTACTTTATCCACTGAAAATTAATAATCTAATAAATCAATTGTTATTGCAAAACATTTTATTATTCTCGTTTCTATGCAAACTAGATCTGCTAAGTCGGGTTTGAATAATTTGTGCGCTCGTAATCACTGTTATCGATGTTATAAGCATACGTATAACCTGTTCGTGGCAAAATTTTAATACTTTTTATGAATAAATGGACAGTAAGGACATGTTTTTATTTTACATGATGTTCAAAGTGGTGTTTATCTTTAACTTTGTGCAGATTCTGTATTCATGTGCCATTCCGAACATACTTTATTTTAGCTACAAAAGTTCGCATACATAAAAAGCTATGCTGAGTTTAGAATTTTCTTTGATAAACTTTTCTGATAATACGTCGACGAAAATTAAAAAAAAAATCATGGACACATATTTGATTAAAAAAAAATTTTACTAATGAACCTCGTTAAGGAGAAGAAATCTATGGAACTTGGTCCAAGAAGATCCACGTGACTGTCAAAGGGTTGAAACTTATAGACGAGTCGTCGATAATTAACTTCTATGACGATAAATTTAAAAAACCATGATAATTGGAACATAATTTTTCAAAATCTTCAATTCGAGTTTGCATTGAGTTAAAACTCATCCAACTATGAATTACAATTTGACAGTACGTAAAACAATCTATATTAAAAACTGGAATTATTTCAAGTAAATTTTAAAAGAGATCAAATTAACAATTCAGTGTAGAATTAAATTTGAATAAACTAAAATTATCGAAACGATAACAACGTCACGTTTACCTCGTTTCCATCGTCTTCGAATTAATTCTCGTGTAAATAGATCCGAATTTAATCAACGGCACATTATTATTACAAAGTCCATTGAATTTATTTCTCAAGGATCGTGATCACAGCTACTTATAATTTCAGCATATCGACCATCTTAATTCTCGACTCTCGAGGTTGGACCTTTACAATTATTCGTGTGCTCCACTTTCGTCCAAAGATATTTTCTCTCCGCTGGTATCTCCTGCGAGGCACGCATCCCGTTTATTTTCGAAGAGGACCCAGGACACTCTATGTCGTGTCTTGAACATGTGGAGGATGTTGCATAAGCGGATTAACGGTAGAGGGTCCCCAAGCTCGTAGTGCACACGAGGACGAGAGAACATCGTTCTCCAGACATGGCGTGCAACCCGAGTCAACTGAGGGACTGTGACAACTTTTTAAAAATTCACACGCGACTTGCTTACCTGGCTGAACGTCCAGATACACACATATGCAGATACGAAGACATCTTTGAATTTATGAATGTGCTCGTACGTTATCTAGTACGCATGCGTGTATTCTAAAACGCACTCGAGCGAATACACCCGTTAGAACTATATTGAAACTCACACGAGTGATAAGAGGGCATGGCACCGGGAGCTGAAAAAAATTATTGCGAGACTCTTTATCGTCCGCGATTTTACGGGACGGATTTCAACGACGTTCGAGCAACAACAAATCTGTAGTTGATTAGATCTTATTCCGGTTTGTCGAGATCGATCACGCGATCGTACGGGTAACGGTAATTGGATATTT
The DNA here is from genome assembly GCA_030522965.1 of Tryphoninae sp. A BG-2022a. Taxonomy (NCBI): domain Eukaryota; kingdom Metazoa; phylum Arthropoda; class Insecta; order Hymenoptera; family Ichneumonidae; species Tryphoninae sp. A BG-2022a. The sequence continues at coordinate 20,338 of JAPYZT010000185.1, read as the reverse complement.
AATGTATTGTAAGTGATATCGATTCTGGGGCGTGGGTGAATAATACGTGGAATTAAATGTAGGAATTTTTGGGGAATTGCAAGGAGAATTTTTGATTTTTTGATTTTTCGGAGAGATTGGAAGATTTGTGGAGTTTTGGAAATTTTAGAGGAATTTTAATTGATACGACGTTCTAGGGGTTGAGATAAGTTCCAGTCTGATACGCATTTTATTATGTCGTTATTTCTAAGGATGTACCTGAAACGCAATAAAATTGTGGATCGTTGTCGTATTGTATTCCTGCCCCTTAAGATTTGTAATTTTTATTGTATTTATCTTTTATATTATCGCTTTTCTTATTAATTTTTTATTCATAATAATTGTTCATTTATTTTATTTATTTATATCCGCGTTAGAAATTTTCTTTTTCAATAATTCAATTTATCATTACGTGTTCACAGTTTCAAATCACTAATCGCCAGGAAACTTTTCAAAATTTTGGAAATCAAAAGCTTTTAGGTACTTGCTACTATAATTCTCTAGATATCCTCAAAATTTTAAAGCGATCGGTTGCTCAATACCGGAGGAAATACGAATCGCGTTTTCCAATTGCTCGTCGCTTGTAACACTTTAGAACCTTTGCGTCCATTTCTCCTACGAATCGCTGTTTTAGGAAATTTATTTTTCAACTATTTAATTTATCATTACGTGTTCGCAGTTTCCATTTTCTTGGCATATTTATAGAACGTATACCTCATCGCTTAAGAGTCAGCGCTACCGGCAACGACCAATTGGAAAACGCGATTCGTATTTTCTCCGGTACGGAACGACCGATCGCGTTAAAAAATTGACGGTATCTAGAGAATTATAGTAAAAAGTGGTTCCATGTTTGTTTTCCAGAATTTTCCCAAATTTTCTCAAAATTGTAACGCGATCGGTTGCTTAGCGCCGCAGACAGTATTAATGCCGTTGTCAAATCACTAATCACCAGTAAAAATTTTCAAATTATTGGAAACCAAAAGATTTTAGGTACTTTCTACTATAATTCTCTAAATATCCTCAAAATTTTAAGGCGATCGGTTGCTCAATGCCGGAGGAAATACGAATCGCGTTTTCCAATTGCTCGTCGCTTGTAACACTTCACGACCTTTGCGTCCATTCCTCTTACGAATGGCTGTTACAAATGGACGGTCAATAACTGGATACCTGATAGACAGTTTGTGCAACACATTTTATGGCAGCAGGTGTTGCAAAAAAGACGACTTCTGTGTCCATTGGAGTGCGCTGCACACATATTCGTGTACGTGCTATAAGAGCGTCAAAGGTGGAAGAATTTAGCGTTGCTGTGATTCCGTATAGTTTTCTTGGTCATATCACCTTCCCAGTTTCTCGACTTTTGCCATCGCGGTCTCGTTTACTACCAAAGGGCCCGGAGTCTACCGCGAGTTGAAACATCTCTTGTCGCGCGCACTTGGCTCGCTATACATTTTGTCTCTCTCTCTCTCTTTCTCGCTCGTTCTTCCATCCTTCTTCTATCAGACCGACGGAAAGCCCGGAGTGCAATTAGCGGCTCGTAATAATTTAGCCGACTTCAATTAAAGCATCCCCGCGCCGGATGTTCTTCTTCAACGAAAGGAGTTTTGCTTGGAATACTCGCAAGCATACACACACACGTACTTATAAGAGTGCCAATATATCGTGTATATAGTGTACTATATACTATCGAATACTTTCTTTCTCAGCGAGAGAGTATTCAGAATTGTTGCATATATAAGAGTGCATATATATATGGGGCATTTCGTGTCGTGCAAACTACAAATTTTGTTTTCTGCGATAAAAAAACAGGGTTATTTTTGTTTACTCACATATAGTGGTAAACAAACTGGACAATTTTATTCAAATTTTTTAAAGACGTATTACTGCCTTAAAAAAATATAAATGTTTATTTTTGAAACTTTTATTCACTTGAATATTATTTATTTTGCACGAAAATTATGACAATATAAAATCCTGATCTTTTAAGGGATTTCTCAATTGAAAATCGTACGGGGTCCTAGGAAAAATATCCGTGCCCTTTTAGGGTTAAATATATCGGTCTCATTATTTTTTCTCAAAAATAGTATTTTTTTCTGTTCGCTTATAATTTCCAGACTTTCTCAAGTGTAAAAACTTTAATAATTATCGTTCCGGCTCTGCAATTGTTCGATTGCAAAATATTAATATACATTCAAAATTTGTTTTTTGCTAAACATTTTGATTTTTTAAAAATATTTAAATTCTCACGATACTCAAATTTTCCTTACAACTCCATCTACCTACAATTTAATAACATAAAAAATATATAATTGCTTACTTCGCACAGAACGCCTCAGATATAAATACAAATATAAACTACCGGGAGCTACCGTGCGGAAGATAATACGTATGCCCTAGCCACGCTGTGCCCAGCGCCAATAGAAGCCGGTACATATTACACATACTTATAATACAACATAGTCAGGGCGAGGTGTATTAATGCACGCGGTGAATCCCAGGGAGTCGTAGGTAATTAACGCAGATATGCGATGGTTTATAACGTAGAGATAGATTACACTCGGGGAAAAATGGTCCACATGCACTGAAGGGATCGAATCGGAAGTCGTTAGCACGAACTCAACTTCTATATCAAACTTCCAGTTAAAATTTTTTTTTTTTCAAATATTTATATTTTTTATTTGGACAATCTTATCGACCTAAAGTGGATTTTCATGATATATTTATCATGATATATATATATAATATTAAACACGCACATAAATCTCCGAAAGATAGACGAGAAAAGAAATATATGTATATATATATATATATATATATAGTGATGTCACCAAAGTGCGTATCTTCTGGCTTATCACCATTGCGTTATAGTTGTATCTAAAGGAGCCGCGTGTAATTTCTTCGCAACCCATCGAATCGATTTTTCGATTTATTGCTCCATCGACGATGTCGCGTACTTATCTCGGTCAAGGGAGGAGGGGGGAAATCCTTTCATCGCGATACTTGCATCTGCCATTAAGACTTCTGAATATACCGCGGTGTGACCCTTTCATGGTAATTGCTTTACGAGCTCCACCAACGTAACAGCTTTATACGCGTGTGTGCGTATGGGACATTCCGTCTTAACACGACCTATGTCCAGTATTTTAAAATGATCACCATAAAAATGGCGTAGTTGTGGATGAATAAATGTCATATGACCGTCAGGTTATTACGAAATGACTGTCATATGACCAGCACCTAATCGATAACTGACTGTCACGTGGCTGATAAATGATTGTCATATGATGACAGTCATGCAATCGATAAATGACTGTCATATGACCGCTATACAACCGATAAATGACCGGCATATGAAAATTACTAGTGAGACCGAATTCAATTATTAAACACGATTTTAGCCTTGGGAGTACTGGACATGGGTTTATATATCAACAGCCACGTTTAATTTGATTAAAATTTATATAATTTTTGCATAAAAGTATCTATGCGAATTCTGAATCGAAGAGGAAACGTCGAATCGAGTCTCCAGGCATTAAAATTATACGAACATCAAAATAAATTGATCAAAGTTCCTAGCTCGAAGGAATAATTTTATTATTCTTTATTAATTGATCGCTCAATTAATTAATTATACTTCTTATTACGTGCGTGTTATTCCCTGTTTTTTTAATCGAACTAATTGGCGCTCGATTTTATCTTATTATTAGTTCACCGGTTCAATCGATATTCGCATAAGCAGTGCCCTTGCATTTTGTTTTTCCACTAATTTACATATTTCTCTTTCACTTTTCAAGTATCCATGGACAATGCTTTTTATACTTCCAGTGCGAAGGTGGATTGCTAATTAACAATTAAATGGTCTTTGGCTCGATCGGACTGTCTTACGACCTCAAGGTACATTAGTGGTGTATATATGTGCTAACAACCGTTGACTTTCTCGGGCAGCGATGTCGACTGCAATCGATCGATCACCAGAGCCGTAACCCGTCGTTACGCGTTCACATTTACCATCAGATTATTTTAGCACGATTTTAAAACAGCTGTACAACACTCAATTAGTGGATAATCGAACGAGAAGAAAATTACAATTCAATTAGTCGTGTCAATTTTGTTGAATTCGTACAAATCGACCCAAATTCAAAAATCAATACGATGTTTTTCAAAAATTTAATAAGTTTATAGCAAAATCTCAACGTTTTGAGATGAATCTCGATTTTTTCATTCGATATCTTCGAATTTGCCACCGCCGTGTGTACGTTGCGCATCCATATCCGCTGTCTTGATGAAGTATACGATATCACTAAACTCGTTAATTTCAAATTTAATTATTTCAGCAATAAAGTCACTAAGGCACGTTTATTTTATCATTTTTTCAATATTCATTGCGTCATGTATCTTGTGTCAATTTTTTAAAATCGTAACTTAATTCATTCATTAAGAAATGGGATCAAATAATCGAGACACTGGCGCCAGTTCTATAAGGGCCCGTGTTTAACCTCACTTTTTAGATCAATATTCGTAGACTGATATCTCAAGAACGAAACACTGGGTCGTTGAGATATTTTGGAAACAGGACCGTATCAACTATGTCTACACTATTTTAGTATTATGCAGGTCTTAAAGTTCGACTTGATTTAGTGTTTTAGTGACTGCAAAAAGCAATACAATCAGCAAGGCACGTTTACTTTATCATTTTTTCAATCTTCATTGCGTCATGTATCTTGTATCAATTTTTTAAAGTCGTAACTTAACTCATTCATTAAGAAATGGGATCAAATAATCGAGACACTGGCGCCAGTTCCATAAAGGCCCGTGCTTAACCTCGCTTTTTATATCAATATTCGTAGACGGATATCTTAAGAACGAAACGGTGGATCGTTGAGCAATTTTGGAAACAGGACTGTATCAACTGTTTCTACATTATTTTATTATTATTAAAGTCTTAAGGTTCGACTTGATTTAGTGTTTTAGTGACTGTATTTCCTTGAATAAATAATTGTAGAATGCGGGATAGGTCATACGCATCTAGAAATCGGTGTATAGGATTATTGGCGTATGCCTCGTGTTTCTCAGAGAGACCTAGCGAGTCAGGACGAAGGAGTTTGCATTGGCCTAGTGCCTAGCGAGAACGTTCGCGGACAAAATTAATTACCTCGTCCTCCCGATATAACGGGTCTTTAGCCGGTTGCAATTCTCGTCGTTTCTCACACTCTCGCAACGTTAACTTGTATATGTATCCTTTATACCGATATTCACCTATACATAAAGGATAAAATTGGGAAATATGGACCACTCGACTGATTTTGCTATTAAATCCAACTCTCGGAAATACCAAGAAATTTTTTTAAATTAATTAATGATGTTTTCAACAACAAAACACATTGGCTATAATTTAATTAACGATTTACGTGCGTTTATAAGTATAAATAATTATCAATTTTTTTACTAGAATATAATTCTTCACGAATAATTTGATTATATGTCGATTAATTAATTGTCACATATTAATTATAATTTGCAATTAATTTTCTTTTCATTAGTCTTTAATCAATCATTTATTTCGCAGCAATTTTAACTATCAATGAATCATCAATAATCAATCATAAACAATTATTAATCGATCATTATTAATATTCCGAATAAGTAATTATCCAATTATTTTTCAATCGCGAACCAAGCTACGATCTTAAACTCGAAATATCTCTCCAAATTTATTCATTACCTTAAATAAAAATTGCAATTAATTTTGCTCAAATGGCTATTGGTCCGGGCCTTATCAGTAGTCTGGGCCTTATCAATGAACCAGGCCATATTCGCTAACATAAATTTATGTTTTCGTGTATTTGTTTTCTCGTCCATTTGTTTCTCTTTTATTGGCTAACTGCTACATATATACACATACATATGTATATACATATATAGCTATAGGTACAAGAAAATAAAAGCCTGACTATACGTACAGCTTTAATACGTACGAGACACGATTTTATCAGATTTTATTGCAGATTTACAGTTGCGATCTGGCTGTTGGTTTAAGCGCCGATAATCGACCATGAGTCTGACGTACGACCCCGTTAACGCACTGTGAAAGGGTGACTTCTAACACCCCCCCCCCCCCCCCCAACCCCCTCAATGGCTACCCCTTGTCGCAGTAATTTCTGTCGTTCTGTTCGAGTCACTAGTTCTCCAGTCACCTCATATACGACAATTTTGCAAACTTACAATTTGTCATATATCGGAAATTAGCATAGCAGTGTAATTATGAACTAAAACCATTAAATATAATTTTGCAGTAAATTTATGACGAGATTTTTTTTTCTTTTTTTGTTTTCGAATATATCGTATTACTGGCTAATGAAATCGAGTATCGTGTACTTTGTCTCAAATTGTTGATTTTGTTTTTAATTTTTTGATTTTTGTTTACGTTTAAGCGAACGAATAATTAATTAAATTTTGAAACGAGAAATTTATTAATTGCTTCGAATGATTATAGGAATTTTACGATTTATTTTGTCGATTGTGTGATTGAATAATAAGAAATTTTTCATATTTTTAATAATTCGAATAATTAAATTTTTTTTTTATTTAATTGCTGTTTAAAAATAATTTATCGATTAAGCGAGATAATTTTCGGCGAAAATGACAAACATTTTTTTTTCGTATTCGAAAGTCATGGCAGCAATGTTTGTTTCATTTCTTTAATTATTTTTTAAAAATATTTTTGAATTTTTAGAATTTAATTAACACGAATAATTGAATCATTTTATGAAACATTAATTGTTGTTTAAAAATAAATTATCGATTTAATCGAGATAAGTTTCCGCAAGAATGAAAGAATTTTTCTTTGTATCTAAAAGCCGTGGTAGAAATTTTTGTTTGATTTTTTATTATTAATTTTTTAATGTTTTTGAATTTTTAGAATTTTTGAAATTTTTAGAATTCAAATAATTCGAATAATTGAATAATTTTATAAAACATTAATTGCTATTTAAAAATAACTTATCGATATATAATCGAGATAATTTTCTGCAAAAATTAAAGAATTTTTTTGCATCCGAAAGTCGAGATAAAAATTATCGTTTCATTTTTTAATTATTTTTTTAATATTTGAAAATTGTATAATTGAAATAATTCAAATAACTGAATATTTTTATAAAACATTAATTGCTTTTTAAAAATAAATTAACGATATTTAATCGAGATAATTTTCTGCAAAAATGAAAGAAATTTTTTTCTTTCGAATTCGAAAGTTCCAATTTTTTCTTTAATTTTTATTTTATTTTCTTCAAATGAAATTTCACCGCTCGATCTTGTGCCGTAAGGTAAGCTAAAACAGATGCGTAAATTTGTGCGTGGGCGAATCTCGGGTTCTCGGGACGCTCGCGGGCCGATCGTGAAATCGGCGAGGTCCGCGCCGTGAGCGTCGCGTCCAACGAGGTGTTGATATAATTTATGAATGTTGCAACTCTCACGGGCGAAACCGAAGCGAGCTAATACGGGCACGAGGAACCGGTAACCAACGACGAATGGCTCGCGAGAGCGTGGATCGTAGCTCGTATCAAACTTGCCAGCAGGAGGTCTCGCATTAAAAAAGGAAACAATAAATAAAGAAAATTGAAAAAGAAACGTCGACCCACCCAAGCTGACTTTGAGTTTAAGACAAAATGTTTAATTAAATTAAAAATACAAAATAAAAATTACTTGATAATTTTTAAACAAATTAATCGAAATTGTAATTAACAAATATTAATTGAACAATTAATTGATTAACAATTTTGTATATTTGTTAAATAATTTGTTTTCCATTTAAAAAAGGAATAATTAAAAAAAGATGAAGACAAAATTTACATTTTTTAATTCGCTTCCAACAATTACTATCACGTGACAATGTGAAAAAAACTCTATTTTTTGAAATTCAAACAAGGTAAACAAACTAGAAAAATCGTTTGAAAAATTAACACAACGAGTATCAACGTATTATTAATAATACAAATCTCCCATAAAAGCTAACGACGATGGAATAAAATTTATGTGGATTTAAATACGAAAATGCAATAATATATTTCACAATAAAAAAAAGGAAATCATTGAAAATTGAAGAAATAACAAAAAGGATGAAAAACCATGTTTCACGAGCTGCGAAACTTGCAGCTCGCGCGTTTATGCGTAATATAAACTTTTAATGCCTGCGATTTCGATCGTACGATAATTTCCGTGTGTCTCGTTCTTCTCATCCTCCACATATACACATTTATAAACAAACATATATATGTATATAAAAGTGGACATTTGCTATATTGCCATCGTTACCTCGTCGGTACGTGGGAGCAATAAACGAAAAATTCCTAAGCTAGCTGCTGATCGCTGGCGGGTAAAATCTCACCCAAGTCTGTGTCGACTATGTATATTCGTATAGAAATAGTTGCTACCAGCAGCTACGAGTTCCAAGTGCGAGGAAGCACGAGGGAATACGATGCAGAACACTTTATCGATGGACAGGTTTTCGTCACACGGGCATACATTTACGTATAACGATACACGTGTGGGGCAATACGGGTCGCTTTATCGATAGAAAGTTTATTAAATTTCGATAATTCAATTTTTATTACAATTCATGTAATTTTTTTATTTCGTATTACAAAAAAACAATAATGATATTCTTAAAGAAAAAAACAAGTAAGAATTATATTATCTTAAAAATTCGTCGCTATTGCAGCGATAATCTGTATTTATGTTAGAATGGATACGAATAAACTTCGAGTTATCTAGCTTCAGCTCGGTAGATATAATTTAGCGTTGATAATCTAGCGAGTAATCGAGCGAAAACTTCAGTTTGCCTACAATTTGGGATCGGGCACGGATTATTACGAGTAGCCTGCCCAGCGGCTAGCCAGGCACGAAGTGGCGTCACTGCGCATGCGCGTGCACATGCGTGGAGGGCGCCGCGCAGCTGCGCGAGAGCGCCCGGGCGGCGGTGGTAGGGCTGGCGTGCGCGAGGAGTGGGGGAAGGCCTCAGTGAGCCGCGCGTGGTCAGCGCGAAGCTCGTTGAAGTCGAGATGCGAGGCATCGCCACTGTAATTTAAGGACGCTCGACTAAACGATCCTGCAAATGGTACAAGCTAGCGTTATAACTGTCGGCGTAGGTATTCCTGATTCCTCGTGTCTGGAAGTTGCGATAGAACGAACGAGTCGGAGGCTACGAGGCAATGGAGATGGCGGGAAAAATAGTGAACACGTTAGTGTACGAAGTGAAAAAGAAACAAAAAACAAAAAACAAAAAGAAAATCCCTCTCAAACTCGACGTGCCTTTGCGCGCTTCTTCGACTTTTCAGCTCGCTTTTCAAACGTTCTCGTGGCGCGTCGACCGCGCCGTTAACCGCGCACACGTATACGCTGCACATGCGCATGTGCAACAGAGTGCAAAGCGGCTGTGCACTTGCAGTATAATACGCAGACGGAAAACCAGGATGCGAAACTAAGTTACGCGTGTATATAGCGAAAAAGGAAAAAAAACGAACGAAATAAAAGGAGCGAGACAGGAGGAGTCTCTCTCTCTCTCTCTCTCTCTCTCTCTCTCTCTGCCTCTTTCGCCCTCTTGCTGGGTAAACCAGCCCGCGAGTTACTTCTCTAGAAGCTACTTCTCGATTATCATAAAGACGAGTATGGTATCGCGCGCTCAGGGAACGTTAGACCGGCGAGACTTTATACTTTACACATACAGACACACATATTACACACATATATATATATATATATATATATATATATATATATATATATATGTATAAGTTTAAACATATATATGGGGTCTTCAATATCAAAGTCGAATAAATTTTTTATTCGAATCGTTCTAAATTTTGTATTTCATTTCGAATTAATTTAATTTGATGAAATCGCGCGTGCGCACCCACACACACACACACACACACACACACACACACGCACGCACGCACGCACGCACACACACACACACACACATATATATATATATACGGGTGTATGTGTGTGTGTGTGTGTGTGTGAGTGGGTATGTATGTATATATAAGTTTAAACATATATATGAGGCATTCAATACTAACAATGAAATGACTTCTTTTTATTCGAACCGTCCTTAATTTTTATTTTAGTTGAGAATCAAGGTAATTTGAAAAAATCGTTCGCATAAATTAAGATTTTTTTCTTCGTTAAGGATCGAATCGACCAGATGACAAAATTATGTTCTTCTTTTAAATGGAATTGATTTTTACTTTATATTTATATTTATATTTATATTCATATTTATATTTATATTTAGAAAAAAAAAATTTGGTACAATTTTCATCGTCGCCGGGCTGGGGATTCGAACCTTGGCGTGCCAAAACTTTGTCGACTGTGCTATCGCTTGTTTTCATATTTACATTCATATCCGCATTTATATTGATATTTACAAAAATTGTCAGTTTCCTTAAATGTTCAAATTAAATATTATTTTTATTTTCATTTTTAATAACAATTATTTGGTTTATTGATAAACAAATTAATACGAGTGGTTGGGTTTGGGTTCAGCTGAAATCCCCCATATACACGCACGAGTATAAGTTTCCCACTGTCGAGACTCGTGCATAACGTTAATCTCGCAGGAATAAAGTCTCTGCAAATCCGGCTATGCCGTTTTTTTAAAAAATATCTCAAAGCTGTATGCACGCATGCGCACACACAAGCTCGAAGGCAACGAAGTAATATCGAGCCCCCCTTAATTCCAGTGGACGATCGCGTTTCCTAGAATCTATAATCTACCTTGTAACTCGTGATTATTACACTCATAATATACAGTCGGGTAATAAAAATAATCAATTAATACCGAACGCATTCTAAATGCACTTGCATTCGTAATTTTCATAATAATTAAAATAATTAAAAAGCCATATAAATTTCAATCGTTCGATTAAAACACGATACGTTTTTTTTCCCTCGACACGAATTTCACACCGAGAATAAAAATTAAACTTTCGTAAATGAAACAAAAATGAAATCAACGACGTTTAATTAATCGATAATCGTATTTAATGTTAAAATGAAAATTGTGTGCAATTAATGTTTTTTTTTCGTTTTCGTTCAATTACATTTTCTGGAAAAAGAAGATTAATCTTTTATTCCCCGATAAATAATCCTCAATGCAAAGTCATTCGGCGGTCAATAAAAATTATCGAACCAGGAAAACAATTTTTTTTAATAAAACAAATTTTTTTTTTATAACAATATTTTATAATTTTCTTTTTCTATGACAAAATTTGATAAATTTTCGTTTTATAAAAAAATTTTATAAATTTATTTTATAACAAAATTTTATAATTTTTTTAATAACAAAATTTCATAATTTTCTTTTATAACAAAATTTTATCAATTTTTTTTTATAGTTCAGTCTGTTCGTAATTTATTTTTTTTCGTCGTAGCCGAAGGCAGCGCAACCGCGGTGCACTGGCAGGTGATCGAGGGCGAGGATTTCGTCGAGCCGGCCGCTTATCTCCCTGAGATCGAGATCGTTATCTCGATCTCGAAGCAACTCAATCGATGATCTTCCCTCGCGGATCAATCGAGCGTGTAGGCGTTTCGCGATGCGCGTATTGAACATACGCACGTATAGTTTTAATGCTTTTATTGTTATTTATTTTATTTTAGTTTCTTTTTTAACGTTTTGGACTTTATTCATTTAGTTATATCATTTTTTTTCGATATTCAAATTTTATTTATTTATTTATATTTAGTTTTTCAACGTTTCGCTTTTTTATTTATTTGTTTATTTCATATTTTTACTGTTTTTATTTCCTTTAATCATTTAATTATTATTTCATATTTATTTAATTATTTAATTATTTAAGTATTATTATTATTTAATATATATTTAATTATATAATTATTTTATTATTATTATTATTATAATCATTATTTATTCATTTTATTTTATTTTCTCGATATTTTTATTTTTATTTAATAACTTTATTTAATTCTTTTCGCCGATTTTACTTTGATTTGTTTATTTACGTTATTTTTTCAACGTTTTATTTTCATTTAAATATTCGACATTTATATTTTCTTTATTGATCTAATAAATTTGTTCATTATTTTCATTTACTTGTGTTCGTTGCTGTTGTTTATTTTTCTACCGATATTGTTTCGTCTCATAAAAAAGAATCATCGTCGTTCGAAGGCAATGTGATAAAAAATTAAATTTCGTTATAAAGTCTTTCACGGTCGTTTCGTCGTTTTTCCAAAGTGACACGACGAGAAAACGACGAGAGCGGTACGTTTAGGCTTCTTTTTTACTCTTCGTCTTTTTTTGTTTTCTCGATCGAACATATGGAAAAAAGGTTGGGCTGAAAACACGTAAGGTGGCCCGACGCTATGTAGCAACGCTCGCGTCATCATTCCGCTATTTCCCGTCGGACACACGTGCGACCGTCCATTAATTCAAGCGCTAGCTCGTCTCTCGCTCTCACTTGACGACGCTCCTCGTTCACCAACGATTTCCAGGTGTCCATTATCCACGTTTTTATACCACTAAATTAGAATAATAAAGTATACATAAAATTATTAGCGAGTAAATTTAATCGAATATAAAATTATGGTTTGTTGACTATCCGACGTTGAGAATAAATTTTTTAATCGAAATAAATAATGTTTAATTAATTGGAATAAAAGGTGTGGACAGTGAGCAAAGATCACAATATTTTCTCCCCCGTTTCGTTTCATATTTAAATAATTATACTGATAATTGAAATTAAATCGTTATTGAGTTTAGAAATAAAAGGTTTATAAATAAATTAAGGAATTATTTTCATTTATTTAATTTTAGAATAATAATTTCGTCGTATTTACTTTGTTGCAAAAATTTGTTGATAAATTTGGTCATGTTTGAGTTTAATGAATTTTTCGAAAGAAGCTGATTTTTATTTTAGTTTCATACTGGGGAGTTTTTATTTTGCTATGAGAAGATTAAAAAAGTAAACGAAATGAAAAGCCCAGGCAAGCATAGCGAGGGAGAGAGAGAGAGGTGTCGCGAGACGCTCGAAAGTTTTCACGTGGCCCTCTCTCGTACTCGAAGCGGCGGATCAGGAGCACGCAAACGGAGCAAAAGCCCAGGGTTGAAGAAGGAAACCAGTTTGTCGGCGTTTCGAGTGTTCCATGTGTGTCTCTCGACTCTCGAGGACTGTCTTTTCCGTTCGTGATCAACCACCGTATATATTTATACGCGTGTGTATATAAATATATTTACATAGACATAGATATATTTATATCTCCATATTACAAAAAGATCTCGCCGCCTTCGTCGTGTACAAGACGAGGTCCTAGACTATAAGTTATAGTGACAAAGTGGCTAGAGTCACGGAGTAACCGCGATCACGACGTGGCTAGATTTACAGAGTAACTATAGTCACGGCGTGGCTAGGTTCACGGAGTAATTACAAACGCGCCGTAATTCCAGGCATGGATGAACTGTAGTCATGGCGTGGCTAGAGTCACGGAGTGGCTGGGTCTGTGGAGGAACTACGGTCACGGAGTGACTAAAGACACGGAGCAACTACAATCACGGCGTAGCTAGGTATATGGAGTAGTTATGGCCATGAAGTGGTTGGAGTCACGGAGTAGTTATAGCCCCGGCGTGGCTAGAGTCACGGAGTAGTTATAGCCACGGCGTGGCTAAAGTCACGGAGAAATTACAATCACGGCGTAACTAGGTTTACGGAGTAACTACAGCCACGGAGTGGCTAAGGTCACGAAATATCTACAGTTACGGCGCAGCTATAGACACGGAGTGCATACGTGCATACCGTGACAATAATACAAGAACTAATAATATCCTGTTTCTCCAATGAAAGATAATTCTTGTTATTGTTATTGTTTTTTCGCGTTTGCAAAACTGTTGAAACTTGACTAATTTTTATTTCAATTAACCGAACGAGAGCATGAATTTTCAATTTGTTCATTCACGTTCGTCGGCAGTGATAAGCAGTTGAAAGCTTATCTTAGACTTATTTTTTACATAGTAGGATGCAAAAACTCGAGCACTTTGGCCATTTATTGCAAAAGTCGTTCGAGCTGCTGCAATTACAATGAAATTCGAGCTCGATATCGGTATATAGGAATATTATGTGTATAAAATGTACGGGATAATCGGATCGTACGAGCGTATGATCGCTGTATCATATAGTGCGTCTCGCGTTTTACAGCCAGATTACTCTCGATTGTGCGTTGATGCGCATAAACGAGAATATTGCCGGTGTGTATGACCAAGGTGTATCGCATTACGACTGTTATAAGCGAGGTATCAGCACCACGGATAATTGCCCAGATCCAAGATCTTGATGCGGAGTACAGGAGAAAAAGAAACACGCCAAAAGATACTCCGGCAACGATTAATGAAGAAAAAGAAATAATTAATTTCTGACTTCGATGTTTTTTTTCTATTTTTATTATAATTATTAGTTGTTTTTTTTACTTTCCATGCAACTTTGGTTTACAGGCATTATCACGATTGTATATTCGATTGTACGTAACTGTGGGAACGTGAAAAATGGAAAAATTTACCGAGTAATGGAAACGGGAGCCTCGCGGCATTACGGGAAAGCAATAAAGCAGTGTATACGAGGCGTTCCATGTCAAGCGAACTCGTCTTTTTCAATGTTCTTTAAATACGGTGATTACTTTTTGTAGCGTAGATATAAGCGTTGGGATGATACATACATTTTTTCAGATTTTTATATTGCGTATTTTGGCGAAAAAAATATTTCTTAGCTTATTTTTTGATGTTTTTTTTAAATCGGAAATTAATCATCGTACGAAAAATTCATAGATACATAAAATTTAGATTTTGTGGTGTGTATTACGATGCAAATTTTTTTAAAGAGCTATAACAATTTTATTTACCGTTTTAAGGACAAATAAGCATTATTTTTTGTTTTTTCAACACTAATTTCGTCAATTCGCTTATAATTTCTTACAATCTACAGTTCGAATCAAGTTAAAACTACATTTCGAACATAACCTCGTGTCCACGTCTTCGCGTTTGGACCTGACAGCGTGCGAAATATCCCGATCGGTCTACGCGTCTTCTTTTCCTTGAAGTGGCGACAGTTTTCGACGACTGTTAATGTTGCAAATGTACAAAATAACGCACCGGATACATTTAAACTCGCTTATAGCGATTATATACAAAGATATACGCGTTTATCCAAGGACAGAGCGAAAAGTTGGTACCTACAGTACGATTTCCGCGACGAAACTCGCCCACGTTACTCGTGCGTCCGATACGATCTGCGAATATTATCCGGTCTCGTGGAACGCAAACTCTAAAGATGTGTACCTAACATGCAACACGTATATATATAAACGCTTATAGCTTGTCTTATATATCGTTATAGCTGAGGGCAATTCTCGCCCTGTTTCCTACTAGATCTTGAGAAAGAGGGAGAGAGAGAGAGAGAGAGAGAGAGAGAGAGAGAGAGAGAGAGAGAGAGAGAGAGAGAGAGAGAGAGAGAAAGAAGGAGAGCTCGATGGGCAAAGCCAAGTTGCCAGGGCACTGATCCACCAAGTTATAGCGGTCAACGTGTGCCCAAGCCACCGGTAGCAAGAATTAAGTTTACCTATGGAAACGAACTGAGAAATAGAGAAATATGGTACGTGCTTGAAGAACAAAAAAATTTCCAGCCGCAAAGGCAACCTCGATTGAGCTAGAATCGTACTTTATTACCTGGTTTATTCTTCGACAGATTTCAACTCAATTATCGGACCGTGGTGTATATTCGATAATTTTTCTTTCGTTCTCTTTTTACCGGTTTTCAGCTTAAATTACGAACTAGAAATTGAGTAGATTCGTGCAACATCGTGGTGTAGCCATCGACGTGTCGTAAACGGAAATAAAATCGATGGTTGGTGTTATTGATTTTCGTATTTTGTTATGTGAGGAGAAGATTTTTTTTAACGCTTAGACTGTTCATAAATTTCGACGTATTTTAATCGATAATTTTTATAATTTTATAGTTTTATTGTAATTTGTAATAAATAAATTGTCATTTTTATAATTATGATTATAATTATGGAAATAATTGTATTTTATATAAACTATAATGTTTGAATATTAATTATAATTATAATCTTTTTTTAAATCTTCTTACATTTTGGCAATATTTTACGTATACCTTGATAGATTTTCGTCTATCTCAGAAAATTTTTCAAAATTTTTTTAAAATTGTGACAAATGCTTGGATATCTCACAATTTTTTTGTCAACTTTTCTAAATTTTTTATAAATGTTTGCACATTTTTTTAAAATTCGATAAATTATGACAAACTTTGCTAGACTTTGACAGATGTATCAACATTTATTTATGTTTGTCCCCAACGTTCATGTTCTTAATGATTCAATTTATTTTTCCAATATTTGAACTTCCTTACGTTTCTTATTATCTTTTTACCACTATCGTTTCACCTCATAAATAAAATCCTCTTTAGTCAAAGGCAACGGGATAAAAAGTTAAATTTCGCTAGCCCCTCCAATAATTCGATCGAATTTCGTTCACCTCTTCAAATTAAAATAAACCAAAATATTCATGAAAACCATCGATTTCAAATTCCACCAACGGTCCCTAATTTTCAAATCCTCGAGTCAAATTTCTCTCGAAAGCGGAAGCTAAAAACACCAAAAAGCAAACGGCAAAGTGCGAAATGAGAATGGGCCAGTGGCGGTGGTGGTGGGGATAGAAAGAAGAAAGGAGTGGGGTGCGTGGGTCTTATCGACGAGAGTGGGGGAATAAGAGTGAGTGGGGGGAAGGCCCCATGTCCGGTTCTGGGGTGAAACGTGGCGTTAGGCGCCTGGGCCATAGGGTCCCGAAATGTGACGCCGAGCGCGACAACTAATTAGGCCTAAAAAGGCCCCGGCTTGCCTCTCGCTTTCACGGTCCCGGTGCCGACCACGCTCGTATATCGATCGACGGGCTACTTCCCTACGAGATGAGGCCCAAAATTTTGGGTCCTATGATTGCAGTCGACGACGCGACTAAACGGATAGGGATCGCTCGAGAAGTGTGCGTGTGTCATCGTGGTGAGTCCCAAAAGTGAGCATCCTTATTCCTTTTCGTTACTCCTCGACGCTTGATTTCTCTCTCGTTCTTGTCCTTCCCCCTTTTATTTTACATTCTTATTCTCTCTCTCTTTCGGTTTGGGCCTTTCCCTCTCTCTTTTTCTTTCTCTTTAACGTTTTATTGTCTACTATTTCCGGTCGGGTCTCTTACATGGAAACGAATGAATCGAGGAACTTTTATTTTAGTGAAATGGTTTCTCGATTTGGACTTTAATTTTGAAAACAAAAATGAGATATTTTTGTTCGTTTTTGGAGAGAGGGAATTGACTTCTCAGGTGGGGAATTAATTTTCGTTTTGCCTAATTAATTTAATCCAAAGAAAATTATTATTTTTTTGTTCGATTAAAAATCGATTAAAAATTGATAATTAATTTTGACAAAAATAAGTTAATTAAAGATTGAAAAATATTTTTTATCTAATCGTATCGATCAAAATTCGAGAATCATGTCGATAAAAAATTAACTTAATTAAAAATTAATCACTCGATTATTCTCAAACGAATGATAAAAAATTCGATTAAAATTTTTTGAAAATCTATTCATTTAATTCAAATTCCTACAACAAAATACGATTAAAAATTGATTATCATTTTCTTAAATGAAATTAATGATTAATCGATAATTGTACGTTTCCCGATTGCTTGAATAAAATAATTAAATTCAACGTATACTTTTTTCTCTAATTGTTGATCGATCAATTAAGAGACATCGAGCGACGACAGCAGAATTATGTTATTCATTTCGCTCGACATAATTTTTCCATTATCTCTATTATCTCCCACGCGAGCTTATGCGAAATATTCGATGAATATTTATTTTTTTCCCACGTAAGTTCTAACGCCTCGAGCTCGTTTTTCCATGAGGAAAGCGAGGAGAGGATGTCACAAAGAATTATTACCACCTGAATTATAATAACGACGATTTTTCTCACCCCCTGCACTCGGCTTCCTCTTTCTCATCGCTTTTCGTTGCAACAAAGGATTTTTTTTCCTCTCCTAGACAAGTTTATTGCCCCCTGTTCAACTTCGGAATTCAATTAACCGAGATTCGTTTGCAATTATTAATTTCAATTAATTTTCACTAAAGTCTCGAGAATTAATAAACGCGAGTCGCCTCGTGAGAAAATATTCTCCTGGAATAAACAAAAACTGAAACATTTATTTATTTTAATTTTATAAACAATAAAAAATTATTTATGTAGAGCTTTCTCACGGTAGAGAAGTTAATTTCATAAAAACAAATTATTCTTCGCTCTTAAAACTTGACCAAAAATATTAAATTTGTAAAAAAAATTTTAAATGTACGTTTTGGAGAATTGGATGAATTTTAATCGATAATTATTATAATTTTTATATAATTATAATTCTTATACTTATAATCATAATTATATTTGTTATAATGCATTATATTTTATTACAAATTTTATCTATTTTATTATAATTTATAATAAATAAATTATAATTTTTATATAATTGTAATTTTTATAATTATAATTATAGTTATAAAAATAATTATATTTTCTATAATCTATAATATTTTAATTTTAATTATAATTATAATTTTTTTAAATGAATTTTGCTACCCTTAGCCAATATTTTATATAATTTTAAATAATTTTACGAAAATTTTTCTAAATTTGTACATTTTTTTATTTTGACAGATGTTCCAACATTAATTATTTTATTTAATTTTCCCAACGTCTGTGTTTTTAGTGATTCAATTTATTTTTCCAATATTTGAATTTTCTTATGTTTCTTATTTTTTTTATCGCTATCGTTTCGTCTCATAAAAAAACTATGGAGGCGAGTTGGTAGGTGTGTAGTCGAGACGGACAAGACCAGTAGGTATACTTCCCTATCGGCACTACGATACGCTATCTCTTGCCGCCACACCGACTACACACTCGGTATACTGCATACGCGATTGCTTGGCTTACTTCCGGCTATATACATGTATATATGTATATATATATACATATATATCAGTGTGTGTGTCTGCAGTAAAAAGCCCCATCAAGTTGAACTGTGACCCAAAAAGTTTTTCCGCGATAGGTGTATACACTTGTGAACGGTAAAAATATTTCTCTGTAAAAAGAAACCGCTACGATGGAAAAAAAAATATTTTTCGTTTGAATTTCGCGGACTTTTATTAGTTTGAATTTGGCGGGCTTTTCGAATGTTTTTTTTTTCCTCGGGACGAAATTACGATTTTTTCGAGTAGTTTTCGATTTTTTGGGTGGTTTTACAGATTTTTTTTCAGGTAGTTTTTCGTTATTTTTGGAAGTTTTTTTATTTTCGTTGAAATTAAAATTGTTCGATGTGTGGAAAAATGATTTTTGAGAATATTGGATTTTTGACAGGCTTTCAAATGTGCTCTTTTTAACGAGATTGAGTCTAATTGATTTTCAATTTCTTTTTAGCAATTTTTGATTATTTTTCAAATATAGTTTTCGATGGTTTTTTTTTATATTTATTAAATTTTATCGTCCCATAATTTTTTCTAGTTAATTCCCAATTTTTCCAACACTCTCCAATTATTTCCTACAAGTAATATCCGTTTTTTTTTCATTTTGTAATACTTTTTTCTTGAGTTATTTAAAAAAAAAAACATAAAACTATCCTAGTGTAAAAAATAAAATTGTTTCCAAGACAATTGCAAAATATGTACCTACAGGGGGAAAAAGGCGAAGAGTCGGGAGAAGGTGGCGAAGAAACTGGGAACATCGTTCGTCGCGGGGGTATATGCGATAAGCGATATACCAAAAGCGAACGAGAAGTGCTCGAGTAAAGCAATATATATATATACGTGATACGGATAGCATTGTTTCTTGGAGCGTAAAGAGTTGGTGCTGAACTCTACCGACGACCTTACTGCTGCTGGCTGTCCGGGTATATATATATATATATATATATATATATATATATATATATATAGTCACTAATACACTAACATAAGTCTCATTGCTTTACGACTCTCCGATAGCGTCGTACCTATATATCTACATGTCTCACCGTCAATATATATACATATATATTAGATATATTAATATACAATATAAATTATATTATATAATATTATATTATATTATATTATATTATATTATATTATGTTATATTATATTATATTATATTATATTATATTATATTATATTATTTTATATTATATTATATTATATTATATTATATTATATTATATTATATTATATTAT
>JAPYZT010000184.1:0-60564 GCA_030522965.1 Tryphoninae sp. A BG-2022a | reverse complement strand
ACAACTGCGAACATGCTCAGCATGAGATGCATCTTCGCAGTTGATAGATAAACAAAATTGAGAATGTTTTGTCTTACCATACAACTGCGAAGATGCTCAACATGAGATGCATCTTAGCAGTTGATAAATAAAGAAAATTGAGAATGTTTTTTTTTATGATACAACTGCGAACATGCTCAGCATGAGATGCATCTTCGCAGTTGATAGATAAAGAAAATTGAGAATGTTCTTTTTTACAATACAACTGCGAAGATGCTCAGCATGAGATGCACTCAACTACCGAAGGCCAGGATTTATAAAGTTAACAAAATCTTTTAAACTTGATCAAGTAATCCTGTGTTGCAACATGAATTGTAAGTTATATTGTTACATGCACGCGACACATATTAAGTCTGGTCAAGCCAGAATCTAGTGTGAAAGCTACGACGAACAAGAATTCTATTTATTCATTTTTTGGAAAAACAACGATCAAACAAACGTTCGAATTATATTATTTGTTTCTAACAAACGATTCCGAATCGATTGACGTTTGAAAAAATCAAATTAGACAAAATTTCAAAATTTTTCATCTAAGTTAACGCTTATTTTTATTTTGTTTGCTTGATAAAAAATATGATCAAACAAACGTTTTAATTAATCAAACAATTACAAACAAACGACAAA
Organism: Tryphoninae sp. A BG-2022a; assembly: GCA_030522965.1. Lineage (NCBI taxonomy): Eukaryota > Metazoa > Arthropoda > Insecta > Hymenoptera > Ichneumonidae > Tryphoninae sp. A BG-2022a. The sequence continues at coordinate 59,901 of JAPYZT010000184.1, read as the reverse complement.
CAATCGTTATAGTTTAAAAAAAAATGCAAAAGTCAATATCGACCGGTAGAGGAAGATGATCAATTCCATTGGTTAATAATGATGAAGTTTAGGAAATTGCTGTTTTTAATTACATCCGTTCATTGTAAAATGAAATTATGCAGCATTTAATGCTTTGCTTCTAGTTTAAAGGAAGATCATTGCTTGTTTTCCTCTGCAAAATTAATTTCAATGTTAACAGTCCCTATTTATGAGTGCCCTGGATTGTCTTATTTCATCCGAAATGCGATAACAATTCCAATGAGAACAACCGCTTTTATTAAGGGGAGATATACACACCTAGACATTTGAAAAAAATCATTTGTTTTTTTGCATTTTCTTCAAGTTTAAAGTCTTAAATATCTGGTGAAAACGGCAAGGCATGGGCCTGGTATAATTCCATATAAGTTGACAAATTATATCATTTATTTATTCCCAAATTTTCAAACACGTTTTTCTCGAAACCACGTTTTTCAAATCGGCACCCAAAATTTCTCGAAAACCAATGAACCGATTGCCTTGAAATTTGTTATGCTTATGCTATACACGATTCTCTAGTACGTGTCATAGAATTTTTTCTTTTCGTTCCTTAGTTTTTTTTTTTATAAACAAAATAACAACTAATTTTTTACCCAAAAATCATTATTTATGTTCAAACGTTCGCCATTTTGTCATAAATTGATATTTTCAAGATCGGTTATGACAAGTACTAGATTATAGTATCTAGTTTAATAATCTTTTCGGTTTTTTCTTTTCAGATGATTTTTGAAGAAACGCCAGTGGGTACCGCGTTCGAAGATTTTTTTTACGCAGCTTCAAAGAACATGCGATATCTCGAAATATTGTCGATATTTTTTAATAATAAAATTTAAACATAATCTTAAATGTGTATACTTGGAAGTATACATGTGGATAAGTATACATGTGTATAAATGGATTTGGTTCAAACTACAATCCAAAATTTTAAATAGTTTTCCTACAAAAAAATCTCAAAAATAACCTTTTTTTTTACCTCCTAGGTGTACATCTCCCCTTAAAACCCTTTCATACTTTTACTTTGGACAGCTTCCGTTCAGAAACGTGTATGCGAAAAATATTTACACGATAATAGTGAGCATACTTAGAAAAATACAACCTTGCACTTCAGATTGTCTGTTTTTTTAATTATTAATCATAGTAGACTATTGTGCTCTCCTTCTCAAATAGGACAGTTATTTTAATAAAGGAGATCCAAGTAGATACATCATGTTCCAAATTATCGTTAGTTGCATCGATGTTAATTCGACTAACAATTAATTCTTTATTCAATTCATCATTAATTTACTCACGTTTACTTTGCCTAGCGCGACGTGACTTTTGGCATACATAGTTGCACCGATATCGGCACCGGATGAGCCTCCAGTATTGTTGTTACCCGTCGACGTACCGGTCTTGCCGCTCTGGGAGCCAGTGTAACCACTTCCTGCACCCTTGTACTCGCCGGTTGGACCAGCACTAGCTAAAGTGTCGTAATTCGCTCCTCCACCGTAGCCCGAGCCGTAATTTGCCGGTTTCGTGTTATAAGCTCCGCTATTGGTGCCTGCGTTACCGGCAGTCGGAATCTGCTGCAAATCCGTCAAGGAAAACCATGGTTGATATTATTTTTTCATCAAAGGTAAAGGAAACAATTAAGAAAAATTGATCTTCAAGACTCACGGGAAAGATGGCTGCTGCTGTTCCATACGGATAACTTCCGGGCAAAATTCCACCACCAAAAGCAGTGATGTAATGGTAACCCGGTGGTAGCGTTGCATTCATCATGGGCTGCTGGTGCTGGGTCGCGGTCTATTCGATTAAATTAAATTAGTCAAACACAATGATCGTAAGAAGCTTATGGGAATTATAACAAAATGAAGAATCGAATAAACGTTACCTGTTGGGACATTGCTGAGGGTACGGGCGACGCGTTACTGTCGTTTCTCGCGAACCTCGCGTCGCTCATGCTCGTGTAAACTCCCTGCAATCCTTGAACCCCTTGAACACCCTGAACACTCGAGATACCGTCGCCGCGTCCACCACCGAGACTCGTCGCAGGACCGCTCGCCTGATAGCCCAGTGACGCGTCATAGTAACCAGTAGTTGGCTGCGCGTTAATCGGGGAGAGGCCAAACACAAAACTACATGCATACACTGTGTACTCCGAATACGAAGGAGAGAAGTAAAAAGTAAATAAAAAATATCTCATTCTAATGAGAGAATTGACCAAACAAAAATATGCTACGACGCCTTTTCCTTTCTCTTTTTCAAGGTCGTGTGAAGAAAAAGTAAGAGCTATTTATTTCATGAATTCATAAAGGGTATTTGTAGATTTTGATTTGTAAGCGAACCAGCTAAAGCTGCATGAGCGATTTTAGATAGTGCAGTTATTCTAATTCAACTTTTTCCGTTAGTGGCGCCACCTGGTGGAGGCGTGGGTAATTAGGATTGACTTTTAAGAACCGCTAGAAACTCAAATTTGTTGCAGTTATTAGTGGCGTGGACTGGTGAGAGTATCAAGAACTAAATTAATGTTTTGCTTATGGCACTGCTTGACGCTAACGCCAGTAACTAAAAAAGTTATTCTTTTGGATTCTAGCGACCTTGGAATGATTGTTTTTGAATACATTTTTATAAGAATTTGCTTTTTCTTTCACATTACCTTCAACTGCGATCCTATTGGGAAGAGTGGTTTTTTCCTTTTCATTACATTTTTCAATATGGGTTTATTGTTTTTAGATTTTTTTTAATCACTCTTCCCGGAAGCAGTTAAATATAGGAATTCTGAGCAAAGTTTGGCGAAAAAAAACCTGCGTGCCGTAACGAGACGCTGGCGCGTGATAAAAATAATAAAGGTATATAATAATTATGGACAGACAAATAGAAAGAGAGAAAGAGAGAACGGAGAAAACAGACTGAACGATAACTAAAAATAATGTGACTTGCCAATTCACGGGGGTGGTAAAAACAATGTCCCTAGAACATTTGTTTTTATCTCCGTAGAGAAATCGCTAACATAAACGTGAGAGATATAGTTTCGAGCATCTACCAAGCACCAAATATTTACAAACTAATAGCATTCTTTCTTGACAATTCTTTGGTTGAAGTAAATGTTTCACTGCCGAGCAAATCGGCCTTATATTCTAACAAAAAAATTGTGACCGAGACACTCTACAGATAGAAAGTAATATAATTGCACGACAACTTTATCGGACAGTGGACTGACCATGTGCGGTGGTATTCTCTGTTGAAGAATCTGAAGTTCTTCGTAACTGTACAACGGTTGTTGGAAAGTCGCGTAAGGCATACCCTGACCCATGATGTATTGGTGATTTAAAATCGGCGCTATATTTCCTGCCGCTCCTCCGGTCATACTTCCGGTACCACCGGCACCTGTGACGACACCACTCGATGTGCTCTTCGGTACGGCTAAAGACAGAATTTTCAATAACATTAGTTCATCTCTTAGTCGATCAATACAAGCTGTTTAATATGAAAGCTTAACAGAAATGAATTGTTTAATATATACAAAAAGTGCCAATTCTCGTGTATTAAAAATTACACGAAAATAAAGCAGCATCGGTAGAAATAAATAAATATTAGCAGTGGTTAATTTAAAACTGACGTCAGTCAGACAAGTATAATTTTAATCAATGGCGTCGTCAGATAGGGCAGACCCAGCTATGTAAAGTTAGTCCCTCGATTTTCACTTTTACATCTTTTCTTAATTTATAACGATTGTTTGATTAATTAAAACGTTCGTTTGATCATATTATTTATGAAACAAATAAAATAAAAATGAGCGTTAAGGTAGTAATCTCGTGAAATTAGGAGCGAATGTTTCAAGGGCGCATAATAGTATGATGCTCGACCTTTCGCCGGGTTATTATTATACATATAGTCATAAATCCCATCTTGCGAAGCTTATATTTCTTGTACGAAATGGTAAAAATTAAAAAAAAAAATTCTACAATATGTGGAAAGGTTTTCTCCACCATTGTGCAAAGTTTCCCCCAAATCTATCTCAGCATATCTCTTTTATAGTAGATAGACCCATTTCAGTCTTAAGAGCCCATGTAAAACGGCCATTTTTTAAATAATTAATATCTCAACTTTTAAACGGTGCAGGCCTTCCAAATTAAATCTATGTTTTTATAGCACTTCAAAGATCATCTACGAAAATTTTCTTGAAAATCTGTCTCAAAATGTGTTTACGACACTACTCCCTTAAGTTAGCCGCAAATTTGTAAAATTTTGTCTAATTTGATTTTTTCAAACGCCAATCGATTGTATGGCAAGGAAAGTACATTCTCAATTTTGTTTATCTATCAACTGCGAAGATGCTCAACATGAGATGCACTCAACTACCGAAGGTTAGGATTTGTAAAGTTAACAAAGTCTTGTAAACTTGATCAAGTAATCCCCTGTCGCAACATGAATTGTAAGTTATATTGTTACATACACGCGACACATATTAAGTTTGGCCAAGCCAGAATCTAGTGTGAAAGCTACGACGAACCAATATTTTACTTATTGATTTTTTGGAAAAACAGTGATCGAACAAACTTTCGAATTATATTATTTGTTTCCAACAAACGATTCCGAATCGATCGGCGTTTGAAAAAATCAATGTAGACAAAATTTCACAAATTTGCGGCTAACTTAACGCTCATTTTTGTTTTGTTTGATAGATAAAAAAATATCACCAAACAAACGTTTTAATTAATCAAACAATCACAAACAAACGACAAACAATCGTTATAAATTAAAAAAGGATGCAAAAGTCAAAAGCGAGAGGCTAACTTTACATAGCTGGCGGACCCAGCGCTAGTTTTTATCACCTATCAGCGCCCCCTGTTCTTACCGACATCGACTAAACTCTCCGCCGATAAAACAGAGCGAGCAATGTTGAAGAAAGCCAGAAATAGGCGTACCGTTTGAACTCGTCGATTTTGTCTGCGAGCTATTGACAGAAGCCGATGACGAGAGTCCGCCGCCACCTCCGCCGAGTATCGGCGCCGAGGTTGTAGCGAGTGATCCGCTACTCGTCGTGGCATTACTCTCGTACTGCGAGTCCTTGGTAGTTCCACTATTGAGCTTATTGTGATTGTGCGACACCGCTTGTTGCTGGGTGTTGTAATTTCCATACGCGCCGCCGTACACCGAGTGAGTTCCGCTCTGATAAGCACCGCCACCGCCGCTGCTCGCTTGCGTTATCGGCGAAGTAAAAGTCGTTACCGACGGTTGGTAAGCCTGTGGTGTCGACTGGAACGAAGACGGACCCTGAAAACTGCTTGCTTGATAACCACCGGTGTTGCTGTTGCTGTTCGAGACACCCACGTTGCTCGTTGCCGACTGGGCGGTCTGATACTGAGCCGTTGTTGATGGTACGAAGCCGCTCGATGCCGACGGGTAAGCCTGCTTTGTCGCAAAATCAAAATAAACAAAGAATATCATTAACAATGGACCAATGTTTTTCACTTACGAAGAAAATCGCGGCTTTTGGGAATTTTTAGTAACAGTGGCTAAAGTCCGAGAGGTCGATCGTGTAACTTTGGGTAGTTTTGTCCAATTTAACATTGAAAAATATAATCGTAGCGAACAAAAGTCACATAAAAATGTTATTGTCTATTTTGAAATGCACGAAATTGAAAGTTGACATTAGTAATATAATTATGGGACTAATGTTGATGTTTTGCAAATGCAGAAGTAAATATCAAAATTTCAACGAGAAACAATTTTTGCCAAAATAAAAATAAGATAGAAGAACGATAGTGGTAGAAAACAAAGATAAACTCCTACTTAAAACTGTATCGTACAATTTACCAATAGTGTTTTAGAAACATTTGAATATTTTGAAGAAAGTTTAAGCAATGTTGCATTGTGTTTACTTCCTGTCCAGTAAAACTGACTAAGTTTATATGAGTTCTGAAGAAGTCATCAACTTTGCGCCAAAAACTGTGGTCGAAAAACGAATCAAGAATTGTTTTTGTGGATTACCCTTCATTCGATTTGCATGCACTCTACAATTTCTACATTAAGCCAGAACAGAAGATAAAAAATGGAGGGGCTTTATGTCGCTAGTGGTCTGCATTCATTGTGATCTTCACCACTAGGGGCGCTACACTCTCGATTCTGAATCGTTCACTATAAAGTTTGGTAAAACAATATTCTGTATTGCCCTCAATAACTTGCTGGAAATACGACATTCTATCTATCTCTTCCATGGCTTGCTAGTGTAAATTAATATTTTGGTCTGGATTTTCTTATCCAGGATGTTTACAGAAGATTGCTTGATTTTTCACAATGGTCGAAGTGAAGAAAACTCACTGCATGGTTTGTTATATTTAAAGTTACACAATCGACACCCGGAAAAATTACAATTTTGTATCTGGGAGTTTTTAGTCACGGAGCAGCTACAGTTCAGGAAAAGCTATACTCACGGAGTAACAGGAAAAAAATCTTTTTTAGGATTGCCTGGAGACACGGAAGAATTGCCGCTTTTCCAGTACTATCTAGTATCCCGGAGGGGCTAAAATTCCAGAAAAATACCATTTTTTCAGGACTGCTTACAGTCCCGGAAAAAATGCCATTTATTCGGGTCATTTTAGAGTAACGGAGTAGGTGATGTTCCAGAAAAATAGCAATTTTTAGGGACGTTGTAGAGGCAACGAGTATCTAAAGCTCTGGATTGACTAAATGAAACAAAACCCTTTTTACAATCAACTGAACTGGTGGAGTGACTAAAGTCCCGGAGCAATTGCCACTTTTCCAGTACTATGTAAATTCCGCATGTGGCTAAAAGCCCGGACAGATTGATATTTTTAATGACTGTCTACAATCCCGGAAAAAATCTCGTTTAGGGAATAATCCTGAAGTACGGAAAGGATCAAATCAAGAAGCTACAAAAACCACGTACAGTTACAATTAACTACAATCCCGGGAAAATCTATTTCCTTTAGACCGCAAGGAAGACTGGGAAAACTCACGAAAAACCTTTTTCCGAGACTGTCTAAAGGCACGGAAAAATATTTTAAACGGAATTTCGTCAAACGGTCCGGCAAAATATGAAAGGAAATAAATTCGATCGACGAGAAAAGCCGGGTATACCTGGTTTGTCGTCGTTGTTTGGTTATATGCCGAAGTGGCTGCAGCATTTGCTGAGGAACTACCCGTCGCCGATGGAGAAGCTTGATTGTAAGCCGATGCATTTGACTGTGGGTAAGACGACGAGGCATTGTAACTGGCCTGGGTAACGGATGTAGTTGTTGCATAATTATTGGTATTTCCTCCGCTCGCCGTTGGGAAAGAGGATTGTCCAGTTTGTCCGGTGCTCGACGAGTAAGCGTTGTAGCTACTCGGTGCTGTGTTAGAACCTTGATAAGAGGTTTTTTGGGACGTTGGATAAGACGTCGTCGTGCCATACGCGACGGAGGCATTGCTTGGCGATACCTGACAAAAACAGAGATATTAGTAAGAATGAATTTTTCATTTATAATATTTGTGAGTTACGTTTCCTCCACGATGATTACCATTTGTGAATTGGTGTTAAAGCACTGATTCGTCCCGGTTGCCTGCTGAGCCGCCTCAATGTCGAGAGAATTAGATGACGTGGACGAATTCGCAGCAGCAGCCGCAGCGACTGCAGCGGCAGCTGCCGCAGCGGTAGACGAGGCATCGATGCCACTTATACTCGTCGACGAGGAATTGTACTTATCGGTCGCCGTACCATCCAGAGAGCCAGAATCGCTGCACAATTCCAGGGCACCAAATTGCACGTCGAGAAAGCCAATGTTACTGTTGACGGTGTCGCCTGGCATTTCAACTGCACTCGATGGAATTTTCGACGGTGGGGGCACTCGAGGACGTTGCTTCGTCTGTCTCTGTGGCTGCTTAACAACGTTATTGCAAGATTAATTTTGCGTTTTTGTAATTAACATCGGATTACAATAACGATAACATTGCTATGACATTGACATTGGATCAAGTAGCGAATTTTGCCACTTGCTCATTTCGTGACTGAGGATTCAGGCCATTACGAATTAATTCCATAATACGTTTGGCTGTTTCTGTTTTATAGTGTTTGATAAACAAAAAAGAGAAGGATGCACTTAATATAATCATTCTGCGGTGTCGTATTTTCAATTTTTTATATAAAAGTTCAACTGATTGAGATAAAATTGAAACAAGAAAATGGAGCTATTTGTGGCGCAAATAGCGAGTAGGTTGTCGTTGAAGCTTCGTATCGTATAACAATATATTTTGTATCGTATGAAATATCTAAGAAAATGGCTAATAAAACGTCACCGACGCGCATGACGTAATTTACTTAGCCAACAGTAAACAAGCACTAAATATTCTTATCAGCTGTAACTGTATAATTACAGGGTGTTAAACACTATCATTTAGCCACAGAAAATTCAACCTCTGACTATATTCGTCGTTTCCGGTGAATTATTCGATCGATATGTATCAATAATTTCTTTCTATTTTCGAATTAGAACAAACCTGACTGGCCATGGTCATAGATGAAAACGCCGATTGACCGGAAGCCTTGAAATTCTCGCTCGACTGTTGAGTAAGTTGTGTGAGATATTGACTCTGAGCAGCAGTCAATGCAGCCCCGCCAACGATACTCGGCTGCTGATGCTGTTGTCCAGAAATGCCGAGAAGCGACGTGGTTTGTTGCTGATGAAGGTTTGCTTGTTGTTGAGTCTGCAACGTGCTCGAAGTTTCCGACAATTTCGACGATTCCTGAAAACCGACGACGTGTTCAAGTAACAATAATTGTACAGTAAATCCATGAAAAACCAAGTTTGATCAATTTTAATCCTTATTTTACCTCTTGCTGCAACGTAACAAGATTCGGTTGAGTCTGTCCCGGTGACTGAGCTACCGGAGCCTCCTGTGGCTGTTTGACATCGTCGACGCAACTCGTACCGGAAACCGTGTTCTCGTTCATCGACGTGCTCGGCGTGAAGACTTTCGTATCCGCCAACGAGCCCGTGTACTCGTTGTCCCAATCTTCGGTAGGTTCGGCATTGTTCCATGGATCTGAAAGTGCAGAATCAGTAAATGGACAAACGTCGCAGACTTCCGGTGCTGCATCACCATCGTGATTTTCATTGGGAAAAATTATAATAAAGAAAATGACGAAGAAGAAAAGAAAACGAAATGAAACAGAATCGAGTTCGTGGTCGATACACTTACCCATCTTGGGCCCGTCCTGGTTGCTCTGCTGCTGTTCCTCGCTACCGGTCCACGTGTCAATCGGCCGACTAAAGCTGTGCGACGTTGACGACGATGCAGCGTCACCGCGATTAGCAAAAGTTCTTGGCCCGAGACCTCGACCACCGCCACGACCGCCACGACCTGATCTCCCAGGACCTCCACGACCACCTCGTCGACCACCACCATAACCTCCGTCGCGTACGTTGTCTTCCATGTTTCTCTCGTTCTCTTTGTTTTCTCGTCCACGCCCTTTGTTATTAAAAATAATAATATCGATCCAATTATAGATATTAACTTATTACATTAACCTTGACGATAGTATTTTGTTTTTCATTTCAAATAGAGTAACACCGAGTAATAAAATAAGTGAAAAATGATATCTTCTTTTACGTACAGCCTCGATTGTCGTGATTGGCGCGTCCTCGAAGACGCGGAGGACCACCGCCTCGTTGATTACGTCTTTCGTCCCAATCGCCGGTTTCCTCGACATCGCCGGATTGCTCTGCATTTGCCTTAGCTCCACCCGGCTGTCGGGCTTTCTTCTTCTTAACCTCCCACTCAGTCTGTACACCTTCGAGAAGATCGTTTACCGCTCGATCGAGATCACCGTCGCTATCATGTAGCGCCATTATCACTTCATCCTCGGAACGTCGCGTCATGTCCATCACCTGTTTTATCTGCTCCTTGAGTACTGGATCTTCCGTGCCCCCCATTCTCGTGTCGATTATTTGTGCATGCCGCGATTGGTCCTTGTTCTGTTATGGAAAAGAGAAAGATTTATTAGTGCCAAGTTGAACAACAATGTTATCCACTAAACATGAATTTGACACTAAAATCAATAGAGAAAATTTGGAAGAGAGTATTTGCAACAACTTTGTCTATGAGTTATGGCAGCTTAATTTGTCAGGAATTTCATCCTGATTCTTAACGGATGCCTTAGTTTGCGATAATCAACCATTTTTTAAAAATAACAGTGATTGCGCTAGTTTTAGAAAATACCGATCCATTAGCCTAAAACTATCTACAACAATTGACCACAGGAGTGTTTGATTGCGAGTTTGGCAATAATCAGTACAGAAGCATAGAAGTTATTAAATATAAACTGTTCTTAATATCAAACATAAATCTGAGTTAACTATAACTGTTACTATCGCACGTGCTTATACAATCTTAGGTTGCTGATGCAAGTGCTCTCAATATAGAACCCGCTTCAGCCATCAGGATAATTGTGATAGTAAATTAGTAAAGTTAGATATAGTAGTTTTCTCATTTGTAGGATTTTGCTCTAGAATTTTATTAATTGCTAATGTTTGAGGCACTGTTTTTAGATATAAGCAAAGTAGAATGCGATCTATCGTTAGTTCACTATGAAATATAAATTTCTTGTATACGATATCCATCATCCTGGTAGATGTAAATTGCGATAATTCTCAATATGGCCATTGGCACGACAGCCACAGTATTACTCGTGATGATAAATACATTAGTTTTAAAATGATTTGCGCTCAATTCTGACAATAAGTGGAGACTAATTCTATAGTACAGAAAATCTTGGCTATACGGAACAAAAATTTAACAACAGTTGTAAGAACACTTATTGAATACATAACTTCAAAAACTCTCACAAAACATTATCCCTCGCGACCATTTTCTTCATACATAATGACAATAAATCTGAACATACGATTCTCTTCAAACACGATGAAGTAACGCAATTCAAATGTCAAAGCATTAGAATTTTCATTGCATTCAAGAATTTAAATGCAACAATCTTGAAAAACTTTACCCGCAATGTTCGGACAATAATAAGCTACAAAAGTGACTTGTTAAAGGCTCTTTTTCTTACATACTGCGTACAGCGCTTGCAAACTCGATGCCAGTTACAAGCATAATCAAGAAAGATGCGAGAACGCGATAACCATCTCAAAATGTCTGTTCTTTGAAAAGTGGCAATGCTATTTCCAAATGACTTTCAGCGTATTTAGTGCCATCAGTCCCATATATTCCTCATAACGAAAGGGAACAATCTTTCCAATCTGCGCTGAGAATTCATTCCTGCAAAAAGTGATGGAAAATGAAAATGAAGATACAAACCTGTCCCTTTTCGTGTTTGGCATCGGTAGTTTTCGACTGATGATGATGATCCGATTTGCCATGGTTGCCATGTGAAGATTTGCTCTTGTTTGTACCTCTGGCGCTCGATGAGGAGCCCAATGATTTGTTTCCTGAACTCATTGCAAACTAAAAAAAATCGGCGTATCTGCCGACACTCTACGCGCACACTGTCTCTATCTCTCTCACCTACCACACTATGTACACTCGCTATTTACAGACTGAAACAAACAAAATTCATTATTTTTTCATAAAACTTCATTTCAAGAAAATAGTGAGACATTAAAATTAACGTTTCTTTTTGTTATTTCAGCGTCACACAGTTTCGCGACCGCGTACGAGGTGTTGGGAACGCGTGTTTGCGAAAAAGGGATTTCGTACGCGAGCAATAAAGGTTAGAAAGTACTATTAGGGTGTACGGCCCATAGATAGAGAGCGAGAAAGATAGAACGATCCGTGAATTCCTCTGAACAACGTGGGAGAGAGAGAGATGAACGGATATACATGTATATAGCGAACAATCGCGATGTGCATATACGCATTTCGAGTATCGCGATATGTATACGCGCGTGGGAATATCGCGACGAACCTTGCGAGTTGAACGTTAAAACAATATACACATACACGTACTCGCATATACATATATGTGTATATACGAATATATATATATATATATATATATATATATATGCATATACTTTAATATGCAGCGAGCGAAGAGAAATAGCGGCGCGCACACAATCACAAAAAAAACACATATGCATGTACATGCGTACACACGTATATATATATATATATATATCTGTACAGATATAGATATATATATACGAAACCTAGGGGCAGAGGAATCGCGCGGAGGGTGCGGCGGTGCGCGTGGACGTCGACGAGAGTATAACCGAACAAAAAAAAATCACGAATCTGGGGGTTTTCTACTCGCGTGCTGGCCCTCGATGGAGTTACGTGCCGATTTTTCTCGTCGGCCTCGCACAAAAGTTCTCGATCTTCGGCATTCATACCTCACGACTCGTAAACGATTAGAAACCGGGAGAGAGCGAGCGAGAGAGAGAAAGAAAAAAAAAAGTGTGTTTGACGTACGCGCAGTATCGAGGAAGTGTGTCCATGGAGAGCCGTCGCGGTCGTCGAACGAATGCAGAGGCGACGGCGCGATGAACGGCCGAGCGCGGATCAGGAGGGAATATGGTGGGACGCGCGCGCGCACGCATACCCGCGAGGGCGAGAGCAGGAGAGAGGGGCGGTAGGAGGTTATAAATCGCGTACGCACCGAGTTCTCGTACATATGCACGTACAATTCGCACGAGATATACTAAAAACATAGTAGGCATATCTAGATAAGAGAGCTGTGTCCACGCATATTCGTTGCGTATGTTCATATGCATAGATATAGATATTTGTATGCGCGAGAATATAAAGGCTCGTTCACGATGCGACTACCATTTCCCCGAGAGGAGGCAGCACGAACGTATCACGTCTCGTCTTCAATTTTGTATTAAGGAATACTTTTAAGCATACACGTAGATGAGTGAGCATAAATGCTCGTTGGCATTAAAACGACGGTGGAAACGAATCCACCAATGAGATGCATTCTTTTCGAGATTTTATACGACCGTCTTGCCGATTGGTGCTGTACGATGTTCCTTTGAGTTGATTGGACCGTCTATAAGTAGAAAAAAGATTTCATTGTTTGGATGTAAGGAAAAGATTTTCAAATCTGTCTCAATATTTCACGTATGAAAATGCTTGAATCGTGTATGCGACATTCACGAAAGCGAGAATTTATACGTACCTTTCGTAATAATGTATTTTTTTGTAATAAACGTGGGAAAGAATAGAAAACAATGTTATTTAAGATCCTTTGTTACCGGCTGAGTCAGGTTCACATCATCTTGGCGAAATAGTACTCAAACTGGCCGTTGATGATACATCGTTGTTATGTTCGGTATTTAGCAGAGGGCGCAACGATGATTTTCCATGTTTAGGCATGTGAATCATTGTGTAAATTGTAGTTAGTATTTGCGACATATTGTTATCAGTAGATGATTTTGTCATAAGATAAAATGTATACCGACACTCTTTCGACGGGTGCAAAAGTTAAATATCGCCTTCTGCAATGGAATATTCATGGGACTTAGAGTGGAAACGAAAATATATTTTTATGTGAACGACGCCACGAAGTGGTGGCAACAGGTACTAATAGTCATGCAATACGCGTTACTATGTGTTACATACTATCTTCATCATTACTATTTTGTTTCGGTACAAGATCGTGGTGCAGAACATTTTTGTCGTCGGCTTATCAACATAACCTTCTCGAGTGTTTGTTATTGCTAATAATACGAATAGTGATTGATTAATCAGTTGAAAAATGCCGCGTATGCCATTGCACAAAGCGTCTGGGTCAGGACAATGGATACATGAGCTCCCGAAGGCGATTAGATTCGTAAGACAAGGTTGTGCCAACAGGCCGTTCTATCACATCGTCGTCATGGAGGTAAGTTTTATAAAATATTATCGTCACTAGCTGATGCCATTTTTCAAATCATTTTATGTACAGGAGAATGTTTACATTCTCGTCGAAGGTAGAAGTTGGTAAAAAAATATCATTAAGGGATTAATGAGTGATTGAACATTTCTTTAATTGTCTCTTTGCTTTTACAGCGGCGTAAGGAACAAAGGGAAGAACCAATCGAGCAATTGGGCAGTTACGACCCAATGGAAAATAAGCACAACGAGAAGCTTGTCGCATTTAATTTCGAGCGGATCCAATTTTGGCTCGGACAAGGAAACGTTGAAGTATCGAGACCAGTTGGGGAACTTCTCGGGCTTTGTGGCTTTTTACCGATTCATCCGACTACTTATATGAATGCATGGAGAAGGCGTAAGAGGGCCGAAGAACAAGCGGCTGCTGAAGCAAAACCAGAAGTTGAAGAAGCCGCTGCCAGTTCTTAATTGAAATTAATGTCTTTTGTAAATAATAGTTTGAGATATTAAATAAAATAAGTCAATAATGATACACAAATTTTCTTTCTTCCTGCGTATATACATTCGATTGAAGTTATGCACCAACGTTCAATGTTTCTCGGTATCTAAAAAAAACTGATGTTTTCGGTGGGATTCTTTTTTCTTCAGAGAGCACGTTAAGTCGCAATTCGAATTGTTAGGGGATCCTTTGTTTCGGAAAAAAAAAAAATATTCCCCAGGTGAGGCTCGAACTCACAACCCCGGCATTGCTCACAGAATACTGTCTTATAAGTACCGTGCGCTAACCAATTGCGCCACTGGGGATGTTATCCGCCTCGCTCTATATTGTCTTATATGAAGGAAGGTATCTTTTTTTGTTCCAAAACATTTATTTGTTCTATTAAAATGTTAAATGTTTTTTATAATGCTAAAAATTAGAATTTGGATCGGAGAAATTTGATAAATTATACCAACGATGACAATGCTAATTTCTTCTTTTTTTACATAAAAAAAAATTACATTTAAAAAATAACCATTGTCCCAAGGCAATTAAAATTTGTAAAGTGAATAAGAGAATAAGGCGTTCTTAATTTATTTAAAATGAATCACATTTGTTTGATTCTAGCATAGATCTTTCTTTATTTGTCAATTTTGTTTTATTGTTATATAATTTTCATAAGAAAGTTGAAATGCTGTTAAACAGATATAAAATAGGGTCCTACGTAAGAGATTGAAGAGATAATTAGTCGAAGCAGTGAGGAATGAAAAAGAGAACTCCCAAAGCATACGACATAAATATAGGGAAATAAAAAACATAAGTGGAAAAATACATGTACTGGGAAGTTCAGAACATAAGATGAATGGACAAGGACCGAACGAGATTATGAGATGAGAATGTGATGGAACGGTTTCTAAAAAATGGTGTCGTCACAGGGAAGCGATAAGCGAGCAAAGTGGAAGCGACGAAAGTGAAACGAATAATGAAAACCTATACGTAGATTATAGACAAAAGACTGGTTGTTTGATTATTTGTTTCGACCAAAATATATTACACGAATTTCAAAGTACAATAAGTCTAAAATCAATCGATAACACGATTACTACTTTATGAAACTAAAATCCTGTTATTACGTACAAAATTAGAGTCGAATCTTGTTAAATAATCTTAAAAAGAATGCTTTGGAATATCCTCACTCCAACAGCTCGATAAAAGTTCTGTCTTTTATTCTATACTAAACCTTGGAGGCTAAAGTCTTGGAGGAGAATGCTTTCTTCTACTTTTGAGAATTTTGAATAACAACGCACCATTCATTCAAAATTTTATACAGATCAGCCTATTCGAATCCAATACGACCATAGCTTTCCAATAGATTTTGGTGACACCCACACACTCCTTGCCTGGGAATTAACAAAGTACAGTGTTGGAAAAAATTAAGAAATATATTACATCGAAAGAAATAATATTACCAGTTTCTACAGTATTAATCGCATATGTGAGTTCCGTACTGCAACTTCATTTCACGAATTTCTGAAAATAGTGGAATTGGAAGTATACACCATCGACTAAATCAGACTTGCGAATTGTGAAATCCGCTTCTTCACCATGTCCTTTTTGAAATGACAAATAGCGTTGAACACCCTCCACTGCCAATATGGTCATACATAGATATACTCTGTGCGTTAGAATCTGAAGCAACTGAGAAAAAGGTTCTACCGATGAATTTAGAGCACGTTCTAAAATTGACTACCAGTGGCTCGCTGTTTCTGCATTCCAAAATGCTGTGATCGTTTCGACTTTAGCTAGTGATGTTTGCTGGTTCATAGTTCTGATCACTGAAGCACTCTCTCAAAAAGTGGTTGCCACTGTTTGCCCTCACAAACACATTTGGAGGGCTCGTTGAGTTGCATTAACTTCATAACAATGGCAGAATACAAGTATTCTTTATGTTTTTACTCATGAGAAGTAGTATCTTTTTCTCATTTCCAATTATACATCTTCAATCTCATACCTGGTGTCATCCTGATTGATAGAAATCAAAATTAATTCTACGAAAATCAATAAGAACAGTAAAAGTTTTATTATGTTTTAGTAAGATTGTTGCCATTAATGTCATTAGTATTATCTTTCATAATAATTATTTTTGTTATTTTATGTAAACATTGTAGCGAAGCCATTTTTTTATTTCATCCCTAAATTCCCTGTCAACTTTGAACCCGAATGTTGAGACTTCGAAAACGACTGATTGCATGATTTTCAAGCACAACCTTCAATTCGTGAACCTTTTGCACCAGTTATATCTCGATTTGTTCTATCCTTCTCTGTAGACATTACACAGGGAAACATATTTACTCAACGACACACAAAAACCTAGTAATCCCTGCAAAGTGATCGACGTTTGTTTGCATCGGCAGCCATTGTTTAATAATTTTGAATTTCTAGCTTTGTCCGCTCTCTATGCTTGAAAAGTGTAACATTTTTTTCGGACGATCCATCCGATCAACGGTCGATACTTTCACGCCATCTATCCGCAAAATGGTGACAACTGATTTTTTACTATTCGACCGAATGCAGTCAATGGAATACTTGTCTGGCAGCGGAATAATCTGAAAATAGACATTTGTCCGGCCAACTCTGTGGGAAAATGTTACACGTTTGGCTTGAAAAAAAAACATTTTAATAAAAAAATGCGTTAATCGATCTACTAATCACCATCAGACAATCGGTAAACAATTGGATAATAAAAATAATGAAACAAAGCCGTACGGTTACGTTTATGGAGAAGTTGAACAGCTCCTTTTGCCAAAAGTTCTTTTACCGACGGTCGGTAAACTAATGTCGATCGCTGCGCCTCTATCGAGTTCCATAAAAACGATCTACTCTCGTGGCGTACTGTTAGCCACTGTGCACAAGTGGTACACAAGTGTTCTCGTGTCATCACCTATTGTCTCATTCCTCGCTTATCCAACGAAATATCGCTTCACTCCCTTCTCGTCATTCTCTTTGTGTATTTTGTCGCTACGTATTTTGTTCTTCTCGTTAACATGGCATATTTGTAAATCGGTCGTGCAACAAAACGAACAAACGCTGGGTGTTCAGTGAAATCGAGGGACACGAAGCTAATAGAATAGTGAGAACGAAAACAACGAAGACCGCGTCGTTTTCGTTCGTAATCGTGAAATTAAGTGGTGAGAACAAACAAAAAATCAAAAAAAGACAAAGGTAGGTAGATAACAATGCCGGAGAGCGAGGCAGTGTATCAGCCGACCACAGTCGGCTATACGTATGACGCTGGTGGCGATGGTAACGAGACCGGAAATGGCTTAAGAAACGGGTTCTCGAGGATAATATTCAGGCATAAAGTTAATACGAGAAAATGGGCCGAATGGGTTTTGCTATCGGTTGCGCTGTGCGCATCGGTCGCAGGGCTTGCCACATTGTTGGTTAATCTTTTGGCTGCTGCCGGTGATTCCGACGAAACTACGCAGGTACGATGATGTATATTTTATTGTTACCTACCGAGCGACCTAAGGCTTAGGAAACTAACTCTCTTTCCATTTGGAATTCAGAAAACACCTGTAAAGGATGGTGAAGTCGAGGAGCACAAAGACAATGGGACGAGATCATCCGTAGTAGTCGGTGCAACGATAATGCTGGCTGGTTTACTCTTGGGTTGCGGTTGGGCATGGTTGAGATTCTTCAGGCGTAGTAAATCGCCGAGAGGAGGAATGGCCAGGGGAAGTGGCCAGGTAAAAACGATATCTAAACTTTTTTTTTTCACATCTTCATTGAAGCGATGCAAAAGATATTATTCGGTACTGGAACTAGCGGTATTCATTCAAAAAGCAGCTGTGTTCTAAAAATTTCTGAGTATCATATACAAATTCCTAATGTTTATACGGAACGATCCATAAATGGATCATAAGCTGTCGAATCAGTGAACAACACCACTGAATGTTTTACAAAACCAGTGAAGGACAGTTACCTCTATAAATGTTTGTGGCATTGTAAATTTACAACAACCGTTTCAATGGTATTGGTAGCTCAGTTTCTTTAGCTAACAATATCACGACTAGAATATTCAACGTGGTACTATGCATATTTTTATCAGCCATTGTAGTGTTATCGGTAACTGAAAAAATTATCCCATCTTGACCTCAAAATGCACATGTCCCATTGGCTTAAGACCTCTTTTGCATCGCATTCATTGGAACTACCCTTGCCCTTGATTCTAGTATCTCCCACTGTGTGCGAAACGATCGCATAACATTATTATTTTTTTTCCACGGTGCCTGACCGCCCCCCTCAACCCCCCTATCTATCCTACACAAACGAACAGCCTGTCTGTTCGCTCTCTCATTTTGGTTTCAATTTTATACCTTATGTGTACGCGTCGTTTACTATGAGGAAAGATGTTGGGCGGTTTGAATCCATCGACTGACTTGCTGGTGGGTTCAACTTCGCAGTACGGGCCTGTACTCACTGAAGTACCAAGCCAGATGATGCCATCGAAGCTTATGCTGAACAACAGTCATGAGACGCGAGCCGCCATCACACTCTCGGATCAGGAAGAGGAGACACGCACTTTGATGCAGGACACAACGACCGGAGGCGGTAATGCCCCGATTCCTGTACCTGGTGAAACGAATAATGGTGATATTAGCAGCAACCACATCGCGGGATGAGTCGCAAAAACGAATCGTATGTCATTTTTCTCTAACCTTACCCTTCCTTACATCTCCTGGCTCCGCCTTCCCTCCCTAATGTATTATAGAAAATTTTAAAAGAGGCCCGATAGAGAGGACTTTTTTTAAATTATCAATCTTCTAGAATCGCGCAAATCCTCGCTAAGCTATATAATTATAATAATTTATAGTCGAACGAGACGATATTTCATTATATACGGTAATGACTAATATACGCGTTTAATGTATGTAAATATACATTTTCATCGGCGGCAACCGAGTACTCGCTCGCCTTCCGCTTATTTTTTCATTATTTTCTTGACGAAACGAAAAAAAAAGAATAAAAAAAGAAAAGAAAATTATATGGCGTAATATAATCATGAGCTTGGTCTGGTTTGATAAGGCTCGAGATTTGAGAGAACCCTGTGTGATTTCCACTTCACGATAGAACATTTTCCGTTCAATATTTGCGCATATCTCTTTGGCATTGTGTGTTTAGGAAATACTCTGTTGATTTTTTGGTTGTAAATCTTTTTTTTTATCTATTTTTTTTTAATCCGTCCATAGATACCGCTGTGAAGCGATGTCTCTTGTATTACATGTATTAGATATACGGCGATAACTCACCCTGTATCGAACGGTTTGGTATTCGATACCATCAATTTTTTTGTTCAATTTTTTATTCATCTATTCTTGTTACTTTATACTTTGGATGGAAATAAAGACTGAGATGGAAAGCATATCTTTATTGAAGTCGTGTTTCAAACAAGCGCCGTAGCTTCCGGTTATGAATGCTGGAAATATACTATTTTATTGATTTTATTGAAAATTTTGCTCAATTTCAGATTCTTATAAGAATTTCAACTATTTGGAAACACCGCTGTGGGAGCACTGTGCTAAAGATAAAAGAGTTTCGCTGCATAGTAATTCAATGCAAACTCGGTATTATCTCTCATTTGTATAAAGATAAACTATTTCCAAGAATTATAATCATAGTTATTACTGTTAACTGAGTCGACCACACATAACCTTAAAATAATGTAAAATAAGCTCAATCGGTAATAATACTTTGGGACACTGCTTTTCGAGAGCCCGAAAGATTTTCGAGTAATGTAGAGTATTACCAGGTATTACAAAGTGTCCCAGTAAATTCAGTAGCATAAAAGAATGACATTCGTCGAGAAATGTGTTATATAACCTAAAAAAACATATATTTCTTCTAGGGTGCTTAACGTAGGGGTCCAGAATATTTGGCTGTGTTCCTTTCACTGGTGTTCGACTTTTCATCTACGTTAGTCGTTAACTGTGTGTGTGTGTGTGTGTGTGTGCAGCCGAGCGGATGCATATGAGCTTGCGCGCGCACGTCTAGTAGCCATTAGTCACCAGAAATGTCTGCTAAATCCATAGCGTCGAATAACCGTTACTTTCTCCCTAGAAGCTAGGGATTGTTTTTAACACCACTTGTGATAATTCCCGTACGTCTCGCCAAAGTGTACACATCGTACTAAAAAACGTGGAAAAACAAAGCACGTCTGATTATGAATAAAGTGCCAAAACTTCAGCTCACAAATACGAGGAAATTGCGATCGGTGAAGAAAGAAGAAAATGCCGAAAACGAAACAGTGTCAAAATATTTCGTTGCGGAAATTCTCGAGCCGAAGAAAAAGGTTGTCAACAAACGTCGTTCAGTTGAGATCAAGTATGAGGAAATAAAAAAAGAGAAAAAAAATGAAGATAATGACGGTCAACCGTGGATGCCGGCGAATTGGAAAGAAACTTTGAGCTTTATAAAGGAAATGAGAAAATACCACACAGCACCCGTTGATGACATGGGTTGTCACACTTGTGCGGATCCTAAAGCCATTCCTTCCGTCAGAAGATTTCAATCTTTGGTTGCGCTCATGCTTAGCAGCCAAACAAAGGATCAAATTACTCATGCGGCTATGGGGCGTTTGATAAACCATGGATGTATACCACAAAATATCACTGAGACACCGAATGATATACTCGGCAAGCTCATATACCCTGTCGGCTTCTGGAAGGTGAGAATCTTTTTGTACCATGTTAACTACCTAGGATTCGCGAGGTGTCTGTAAGATTCCACTCAGTATATAAACACCATGTTATCTTTCGGGGTACGAGTCTCAGGGGTTTAAGGGTAATTCATTTTGTAACATTCATCCATTCAAAGAAGGTCGTCTGTTGAATTTATGATGACAGTAATGATAAATGTTAGTGGAGTGTCTGAATTTTGAAATGATTTTGCCATCCAGCTTTGGATGTATGTCATGGTAAATTTTGTTCATTAAGCATGGTACAAATATGGAAAGGTACGTGTGGCAAATTTCTTGATTGAAAATGTTGCAGTCGTGTATTAGATCAGCATAGGTAATAATTATGCGAGTGATACGACAAACATGAAATCTTCATAATGAACTTGGCTGCTTTTCATTGTGATATTGCAATAAGAAAAAATAGATGACCATAATATTATACAAGCAAAATGCATACGTTATTTTTGTCATACCACAGTTTCGAATGACAAATTTTAATATTTGATGGGATTAATGATCTATGAAATTTCTTCAAAATTTAGCGCAAAGTGGAGTACCTTAAGAGAACATCAGAAATCTTAATAAAGGACTATGCCAGTGATATCCCAAAAACGATCGAAGAGCTCTGCAAGTTGCCGGGAGTAGGTCCCAAAATGGGTCACATTTGTATGCAAGTCGCTTGGAACGAGACTTCGGGCATAGGGGTCGACGTTCATGTACACAGAATATGCAATCGTTTGGGTTGGCTTCAAAAATCAACCAAAACTCCAGAAGCAACGCGTATAGGACTTGAATCTTGGTTGCCCAAGGAACTCTGGAGTGAAATAAATCATTTGCTTGTGGGATTCGGTCAGGAAATCTGCTTGCCTCGTTTTCCCAAGTGTAAAGATTGCCTGAACAGAAAAATTTGCCCCTATCCGAAGGAAAGTAAAAAGGACTGATTGAAAAAAGATGTACTCGCACACCCAAAATCAGTATTTGTTTGCTATAAGTATTTAAAAAAATGTATTGATTTTTAAAACAAGAAGATAATTTTCTATACAGGACGTTTCAATTTTTTCTTTTTGGTCTTTCCTCGTGCTTTCTTCAAAGCTTTTTCTTGTCTCATTTTCAGCTGGTTCGAGCGTTTTTTATTTTTCATACGTTCCAATCGAGCTTTGTGCTGGAAAACTTTACTCGTTGTAACTTGTTTTAAGGCTGCTCTTTTAACAGCTTTAGCCACTTCTTTTTTCGTTTCCGGTTCTTTTTTCAATTGCGACGTAGATTCCTTGTCTTTCGTTTTTTTTGCTGGTCTCGCTTTGAGTTCCATGCCCTCGACTTCATCTTCGTCATTTTCCTGATTCTCAGATTCCGCAGATTCTTCATCTTCGTAGACTGGTTGATTCGTTCCGATCCAGTTGCTCTTCTGAGCAAGATCAGCAACATTCAGTGTAAGAACACTGACTGTTTGATCGTCGTCTTCAAACTCTTGCTTAGACAAAAGTTCTTCCAACTCTGGTACATTTCGTTGCGAAAGTAGAGTTTTATATTTTTCACGGGCCTGTTCGAAAGAAATAAAAATTAAAGTAATCGGTATACCGATGGTTGTTAATTACGTTTGTATCACCGACAGTCGCCAATACAATTTGAAAAATCTTTATACATATAATATTCTAAGCAAATTGCATGATTTATTGAACTCATATTCGAAGACTCAAAGAATTTATATTCTTTCTTCTGCTAGCTCGATGAAATTCGAAATGAACAGTTAAACAATATTGTTTGGCAGGTAATCTAGAGATTTCTCTTATATAACCTCAAAATTAAAAATTCAGAAATCTTCACAGTAACTTTGTAACACCCAACTCACTTCCTGTTTAATTCTCTTTTTTTCCTCTTTAAGCTTTTGCTGAAGTTCATCTTGTGCCTTCTTTTTCCGTTGAAGCTTCCTTTTGTGGAAGCCACCCAAGAATTCTCTGCGAATGAAGTTCGTCAATGAGTTAAGACGCCAACTGATTCACGAAGTAACTACAAAAATTATATTCACAATTACTTTCTCTTGTTTTCGTCAAAGACGAGAGTGATTTTACGTCGTTTCTTGGGTTGTCCAGGAACACGATCAACGTTAAACTTTTGAGGATGACCCTTTCCGATCGCACGTAAAGCCATTTTTATTACCTATCTTTTTATGGTTATGTTATGAATGGTACAGGTTATGTTTTGTCTTACGAAGACGCGTTTTCGGCGAGCTTCGTAAAATAAACCACCAAGCGGCGCTGTCACCGTCTCATGTACTTCGCGGATTCGCCGAGAGAATGCGCGGCGAACCTTGGAAACCAGCCAGAACTTCGTAAATCAGCATCAAGATGGCGACACTTACCGACGAGTGGGCGGAGCATAATAGCAGGCGGGGGCCGTATCGATTTAAATTTGGTTTCCTTTAAGCGTGCAGTCGCAGATAGTCAACAGTGCTGCACCGGGTTAGTAAGCGCACTGTACCAACGATTTTTTTCTTTTCTATACACAAACGCCATACACATGGTACTGCCTCTGGACTTAAGCAACCGTGTGACAAATTTGACGATATAAAACGAGTCCGAGTGTGATCGACGTCGATTGTACAAGAACAAATTGTTTAATTAAATAAATACCCCAAAGATACTAGAAATGTCGAACGGAACGAGTAACAACATCACCAGTACCGGCGTGAATAGTGTGACAAGCGTCGAAAGTGCGGTGCCGAAAAGAAGGTGAGTGTCCCTCTTTGTTTGCCATTCCGATTAGTTCCGCACATGTGCCGTGAGCGCTTAACTACGGACTTTCACGCACACACTTATTTATCTTTCCGTGTGAATACAAAATGTTTCCCACGAAATATGCCAAAGATATAATACTGTGTATGTGTTAATACCCTGGTACAGTGTATAATGGGGCTAAGACACCACGCCTCTCATTCACGAGACACTGGCTGACTCACGTCTCGTATTAAAACTAATATACTACATCGTGTGTGTCTTGTAAAATATTACCCGCGTACTCCGTCCATCTTGACGAGGAATATATTTTATGCTTGTCGTAAGACACGCGGTGGGGCCATATATGTACATAGATAACTGGTTAATGAATATATATATATACTCACATACATATATACATACATATGTAAATGTATATATTTTCATCCAAATATTATATATGCATGTATATGACCAAAGTGCGATAAAACGGGTCGTTGAGAGCTTGTTATTTCTCCGAGTTGTAGAGTTCGACGAATCTAACCTAGGAGTTCTATTATTGTTACGCCAAAACTCTGTATACTCACATAGGTGTAGTACGTGTAAACGTCACCATAAGCGCTTCAAAATAACCAAGGCTATTGGTTGGCTAACCTAATTTGAGTAGAACCGGAAATGGCTTATTCAAACAAATATTTATCCTATATGTTATTGAGTAATTGAATGCGTTTTTTTTTTGGAATATTTTTTTGTTTTGATACTTTTTATTATTTTTTACAGACAAGATTTGCTCAAGTGGAATGGCTGGGGCTACAAAGATTCCGAGTTCAAAGTGGGTGACAATGAAGTCATTGAATTCACCGGAAGTCGGTAAGTTTGTATGGAATTGAACGTAATGAAGTTTTTCGATTCTTTTTGCAAATGTTGTTTAATGGTTTTTTTTTAAGAGCTTTAATTAAGTTTCGAATATTAAAGAGAATGTGTTAGAAGTTAAATTAGCAAAGAATATTTTTTAAGGCATACATTGTGATAATTATTTTTTTAACTCAACTCTCGGGTTTGCAAAATTTGTAATTCGGAAATTATCGAATACAGATGGCAGTAGTGTAGAATATTTTTCGAATGGATTTAGATGCAATTAGAAAATTGAAGTTTATGAAAGGAGAAACAATGTTTTTACTGATAAATGATTTATGACAATGTTTTTTTAACATTATTATTATTTTTCTTTTCAAATACTTTATTTTTATTTTTTGTCACAAATATCGTTAATTTGTTTTGAATCAAGAAAAATTAGTGAACTCTTTCGAATGATCTTTAAGTGGATAAAGTTTTATATTTAATTTTAAAAAGATTTTTAATTCGTCGGTTATGGCAATAGTTTTTATTTAAAAAAATATTTATATAAAGACAATTTAAAAAATAAAACGTTAGAATAGAATCATTGATATATGTAGAGGGATTTCCCCCACATATATTTTCTCATCTCCATTATTCAAAATTCAAACGAAACTTTACTCCCCCCACCTCGTTAGACCAAACCTATATTTACCAAATTATTAAAATATTTTTTCGCGACGGCGTTTCCAAGATTCGGACTTTGGTTATATCATCAAATATTTTCGACTTTCACAATGGCGAAAGTCGAAAAGTTAGGTTATCCGGTTCGGACGGTCAAGATTTCACTTTTGAAAAAAATGTGATCTATGAGATACGGTTAGTGTTAGGCGTTAAAATAGTTTCCATATATACAAAAATAAATATTCGTGTTTCAATATGTTCGAACGTTTTTAAAACCGGCAGAAATAATACAACGATTAAAAACAAGATGGCCGCTCGAACGGTTTTCGAGATGTCATTTATATTTGAGGTTATGAATAAATACTTCTTCGTTTAATCTATTAATAGATAGTAGCAATTAATAGCTGACGTTTATCGATAAATAAAATGTACATAATTCAAATCAATCCTTCCATTGTTCGTTGATACATTCATCTTCCTCAACGTACATATATGAATATCAATGTGTGTATAGTGTAACCGTCGAGTGGCTGGTCGCCGCTCATCCAGGTGAAGGATTGATCATGGCGCGCCAGCAACTTCTTTTTTCCGTCATTTTTACCCGCGCAGCATGTTCGAACTCGATGTAGAAAGTTACACTTTGTTTCCAGGGACACGTTCAATATAAATCGTAAGCCGTATATCCACGTCGTGTCATCTAGTCAAGGTGTAAGAGTTCTTAAAAATTGACTTTTCACAGCATCGTAACGAACATTAGACTCTCATAGTGAATCCGGAATATCCCTAGTTCTCAATTATCCGGGAATCCCCTGGATAATACAAACTCTGCTGTTCTTACGATTATAGAATTATTCGTAGTTTTAATTGTTTCGGAACTGATCGATTCTTCTCGCTTGGATAATCGAAATTCTACGCTATATCTTTTGCTTCGTACATATGTCATGTTTCGCTCGAGACCCATCCCCTTCATTTTAATCTCCCCCTTCCATCACTCCCTGCCCCACCGTCGCGATCGTACCTAATCTATTTCCACTACCGTGCCGCTTGCGCACGAAGGACATGGAGAAATTTTGCCAATAGTATGCGTCGAAAAGTCAGGCCCTTTCAACGACGTATATTACGTATCTACGATGAAATATTTCATGACACACGACGGGTTGTCAAAGTAATTTACACATTTTGTCAATTTATATTAACACGGAGTGAATTTCGAAACACTGGCCAAATGGCTGATCTCACGGTATTTATGGGAAAGAAGCAACTACGATGGAATAGATGGAATATTAATAAGGATTACCACGAGAGCAAGCACGTGGAGTTCCCAACTAGTAAACAAAGAACTATCTCTCGAGATCTTTGAATGTGAACAAGTGTTTGCGTTCTGTCGAATGAATATTTAAGGAACGAAAGGATAGAAAATTGTGACATTGATGAATATTATTTGAAAGCGCCATTGTACAGTGACAATGAGGATGGATTAAAATTGAAATGTGGATCGTCAAAACCGATCTGAGCGATTGTCCAAAGGTCTGAACAAAATGTTGATCGCATGAAACTGAATAAATAAGTGAATACTTTATTTTAGCAAAATGTGTATATTTGTTATTGACTTGCATAACATGGATCATATCTAGGTGACATCAATTATGATAGCTCTGTAGTGCTTCAAGCCTATTTTAATTTTATGAATAGAAATATTTGTTTATCATTGATGAAAAAAGAAATTATTGTTAATGTTTTGCAAGGAATTGTGCATAGAAGATACGATGATAAATGAGAAGAAAAAAATGTGTCCAACAAATCATATTCGCTAGGACAGACATTCTTTTGTATGCTTTGTAACAGATTTTTGGTGTTTCTTTTATTGCAGTGAAAGGAATTAGCGTTGTTATTTTCGAATATTATTTGAGCGCCTTTCAAGCTAGTGGAAAATTTCTGAAGCGTGGACAAACTTGCATCTATGGAAAGACAGAAATCAAGTATGATCTCGATACTGATGATCAAAATTATTAAATCCAAAAATACTCGATGACTAGAATGTTGGTGAATCAAATTAAAAATAATAACTGAGTTTTCTACTCGTCTAATGCAAGATAGCAAGAGGAGTACTAAGAAAAAGAATGATCAGGAATCTTCGATGGAGCTGTAAGGTCGGTTTGGCTTTCCTGCTGGAACAAAGTTCTTAAAAAAATGAATTCACCGCATATTACAAATTGGTGGTTTATTGCGTGTTAATCGCATGGTCAAATAGTTCACGACGTCGTGAATCTATTCTCACACGTGCATCATCCATCGAAAATATTTTGCGGTAATATTTTGAAAGTTCTTGACCTCCGCCTCTGTTAGAATATTCAATAATTTTCGAATAAATGAATTCTAAATTCCAGGCACGAAATTCCTTTAAAAAAAATATATTATGCATTGTACACGTGAAAAAGAGAAGATGAAAAAAGAAGACTTAGCGATCATAAGAACCCACATTTTCCATTATAGTGTTTGCTCTTGTACCAAGATTACTCATTCTCTGTCGTAATTCTCGAACAAACAAACGAGTCTTCGGTATTTCTTATTGCAAAACCATCATCATCTTGCTCCGCACAAAGAAAATCTGATGGATGATAAGAACAAAAAACAAAAATAGGCCCTCGCTGTAGAATTTTATTATTATTACTCTTTTTCTTCCATTTATTCTTTTGCGCATATTGATTCGACACAAACAAATATTTCAATGATTGTGTGCTTGGCCGTTACGTAATCTACCACATGCGCAAAGTGTATTCTCATTATGGATTTAAAGAAAAAAAATTTCTTTCAAATTCCTTTATTTATTTTGAGTCGAAGGAAAAAAAGGAGAAAAAAATCGACGACTTTTACTATTTACGCAATCGAGCGTAGTAAGACGCTCTCAGGAACTCGAGTGCCATGCCAATTCATAGCTAATTGCACATTGTGCCCGATTTTGTGTGACATGCAAAGTTTCCTCGTCACGATGGAATTATTCTTGCATTAATGCCTTGTTCTTTCTGTTCTTTTTTTTCGATACCTCGACGTGCGCCATCATCATCAGATATCCAATTGGCAATTTTCGATTGCCTTATTTCACCGAGTGGGTGAAGGACGTCTTGGGTGTCGAGCTAACCAAGAGAAATCCACCACAGGCATTGCCAACGACTTATCCCGAGCCGATATTGGAATCGAAATTCGTCGAGGCCATAGAAAAACGGAAAATCGAATATTCTATCGATGGCGAGGATCGTTTGTTTCGAGGACATGGTCACACTCTGAGAGAAATGGTACAATTGAAACGAGGAAGCTTCGAGAGGATACCAGACATCGTCGTGTGGCCAAGTACGTATCGTTCCAAGGAAACGTTCAGTTCGTTCATAATTGTTTTTTACTTCCTCATCATCTTTGTTTTTCTTTCCATTGTTTGATGTATTTTTGTTTCTTTTTTCTAGGATATTCGCCTTTAACCCTTTGAGACCTGAGTACTTTCAAGCTTATGTGGTTCGCAGACGCACAGACTGACGCACATATGTGTCCTTAAAGCTCAAAGGGTTAACGTTAGGCAGTGTTACTGACGATGAGCGACTTGCGCTTCGAAAACGAGATCCGTAATTTGTCCGGCATTGAGTAACCTATCACCTTAAAATTTGGAGGGTACATAAAGAATTATGGCATAAAGTACATGACAGTCTTATTTGTTTAAAATTTTGGAAAATTTTTTGCAAATTCAGTTATGTTAGTTATTCAGTTCGTTACATTCACTGGAAAATTGTTTCCAGAATTTTGGATAAATAAGACAGTCATGTACTTTGTGTCATAATTCTCTATGTACCCACCAAATTTTAAGGCAATCGATTGCTCTGTGCCGAACACTTCATGAATCTCGTCGAAGCGCAAGTGGCTGCTCGTCATCAGTAACACTTCCTCTTAAAGAACAATTCAGATCTTTCGACACGAGCTTAAGTTTATGTGAAAATTCCTACAAGACACTATATTTAAGTCGCGCATTAGGTTTAAGCTCGCAGAATTTGTTCTCAAGTTTCAAACTGTAAGAAAACTTTGTTCCTTTATCAATCTTTAGTTTGCTTTTTATTCGACATACTTTTATTTATTTTTCTATCACTGTGCGAAGCAACTTTCTGTTTGATCTTTCAAAAGCAAAATAAATTTGTGTCAAAGAGGTGCATGCGTCTAAACTACTCAAACTCGTACTTCCATTTATCATTAAGCTTGTATTTAGGGTAGTCACACTGTTAGATTTGTCTAGTAAGTTTACAGAAATTTATTCTTTCTGTTTACCCCATTTTTTATGTTCTCTGTTACTAACGATTATCTTTTCCTGCTTTTTGTTGTCTTTTAGTCTTTCCCAAGAAAAATCGAGAATCATTGGTACGAACTTGAGTTTATATCGAAGTGGACACCTCATTTGACGCTTAAGAAGGATTGTTACTGGTTACACTTGCGTGTCGAGTACCGAAGAATTATCTGTAAAATGCAATTCGTAAATACTCGAATGAGGTGCAACTGATCAGGATGAAATATAACTCTGACACCTTTTGCCACAATTGTGCGTTGGCTCAGCTTAATTTGATCCCAATGTTGTTGTGCAATATGGGAGGACGAGCTATTGCAGTTTTTGAAACGGTTATTGCAAGTTACGTTGCTTCTTAACTTTTGTATTTAAGCTGATACTTACTATCGTACTTTTAACTAGATAATTCCAAACTGCGGCTTGCATCGTTAACTTTATACTCGTAATTCTTAACACTAATGTTTATGTTTGTCGTACAAAAATTCTTTATGATTATTTTCACACGTTTCAGTCGAGATCAAGTTTTAAATTGAAGTTGGAACGATAAAAAGCAAACTCAAGGTTGATCGAAAAAATAAACTATTTGTAGGAACTATAGTACAATATCTTAGGACAATAATTATATTTTTTACTATTAATTGTAATTAATAATCATCGTATTGCGGCCATTCGTTGACGAGCACAAAAACGTCTATGAAACATGTTCATAACGTCTCGCTTGTTCACCTTTAATACCACACACGTTTCTCTATCTACGATAAGAATTATCTTACACTCGTAATTGTTAGGTATACACAGCGGAAAAGAAAACGAAGCCAAGGTCTGCTTATCTAGCGTGGCTTAGCCACATACAGTACGTGATAATAACTTGGAATCTCGATGCAATGTTTTCCTGTCGATATAACATTTCTTGTATAATCGTGAAACCGATTATAGGAACAAGAATCTATCGACACTATAAAGTTGCATAGTTTGTTTTTCCTGGATTCGCCAAGTTCATACGACAATAAAAAATACATCAGACGTTCGAATGTTAAATGAGATGTAATCGATGAATATTTTGTTCTTCAATCTCGACTAATAATCGTTTCTTTTTTAATCGTAGAATGCCATGAGGAAGTAGAGGATCTTGTGAAGCTCTGCGTGGAGCATGGTGTCGCTTGCATACCTTTTGGCGGTGGTACGAGTGTGAGTCGAGCAACTTCCTGCTCTGCACAAGAACGTCGTACGATAATGTCCCTCGACACGTCGCAGATGAATCGAATACTTTGGCTGGATCGTAACAATCTTCTAGCTTGTTGCGAGTCAGGAATAATAGGCCAAGATCTCGAACGCGAGATGCGTCTACGTGGTCTGACGACTGGTCACGAGCCAGATTCTTACGAATTCTCCAGGTAAAAGAAGCTTCTTGGTTTACGACCACGTGCACATCAGCAACGGCGTTCGAGGCAATAAAAAGTTTTCATCATAGGAAAAATAAGCTAATACAAAATTGATTAGATAGTTTTCACGAGCTCGTCATGAATGGCTACAATAAAACTTGTGAAACTTTTTGTCCTTACATAGCCTGGGTGGTTGGGTCGCGACACGAGCAAGCGGAATGAAGAAAAACACTTATGGCAATATCGAGGATCTCGTGGTACGAGTCAGAATGGTGACCGGAAGAGTCAACGAGCCTACGATTAGTTTGGAGCGCGGTGCTCAAGTTCCTAGGGTGTCCATGGGTCCGGACTTTGATCATGTGGTGTTAGGAAGCGAGGGTACCTTCGGTGTTATCACGCAAGTCACCCTGAAGCTACGACCGATTCCCAAAGTCATTAAATATGGAAGTATTGTATTTCCAAATTTCGACAGTGGCGTCGCAGCTATGAGAGAAGTAGCTTTGCACCGTTGTCAACCAGCTAGTATACGTCTGATGGACAACGAACAGTTCAAATTTGGCCAGGCGCTTCGACCCGAGCACGGCTGGAAGGATTATATCATGCAGATTATTAAACACGCCTACGTGACAAGAGTGAAAGGTTTTAGTTGGGACAGCGTTTGCGTAGCGACGCTTTTCTTCGAGGGCCAAACTGCCGATGAGGTTGCCACTCAGGAGCGCAGAATTTACGACTTGGCATCAAAATTCGGTGGCATAGCAGCTGGAGAAACGAACGGTGAACGTGGCTACACACTGACTTTTGTAATTGCTTACATACGAGATCTTGGATTGGAATATTGCGTTTTATCCGAGTCGTTCGAGACTTCGGTAGCGTGGAGTAGAGCGTCGTCGTTGTGTCGCAATGTCAAGACTCGTATCGCCACCGAGTGTAAGCAACGTGGTATCAAACATTATCTCATGTCCCATCGAGTTACACAGACTTACGACGCTGGCTGTTGCGTCTACTTTTACATGGCTTTTAATTATACGAAGATTAAGAATCCCGTCGAGACGTACGAGGAAATGGAGGAAATTGCGAGGGAAGAAATTTTAGCAAGCGGTGGTAGCATCTCCCATCATCATGGTGTTGGGAAGATGAGAGCGAAATTTTATCCGAGCGCTGTTGGGGATGTTGGACTCTCGCTCTACAGAGCGACCAAAGCACATTTAGATCCACACAATGTGTTCGCTGCGGGTAATTTAGATCCTAGTTATAGAGCCAAGCTGTAAAGGAAACGAGTCTCTTGTCGAGTTTTAGCAAAATGGAAGAATTGTGTGTCGTACGCGTGGCTGCGAGACACGCGTATTTTTATTGTACAAGAATCGATTTTGTCATGTTCGATGATTTGGAAATAACGAGATGGAGATTGAATGTTATTTGGGTTAATTTGTGATGTCTTGCGAGTTTATAAACGACCAGTGGAAGTTACGCGAGTCAACTTCGGTTCGAAAATAATGCCCATCGCTTTTTCATAAGTTTTTATGACTGTTGATAGCATCTTCGAATTACGCCCTATGAAAACGATCGTTAATGAAGGCGAGTAACGTGTTGGGACGTCATTTTAATTTAATAGCTACTTTATGAGAGCACGTTTGGTCATGTGACCATCAAGTACTGTCGTTCGTTTTTTTTTTTTTTTTTTTTTTTTTCATATCTTTTAACGCAACTTTATGCGTTTTATAGTTTTGCTTTTTTATGCTTTTATAGTTTTGTTGAGTTTGATCGCACCTTCTTTATAAAGACTGCAGATGACAGTATTCGGTAGAAAATGACGGTCTTTTTTTCTAAGCGTAATTTTCAATACGAATTGATCTCGAATTCGGTTATATAACCGATAAATGCAGCACTTCCTTAAATATTTACATATTTTCGCAAGTTTGATTCGTATTAACAGTTTTCGCTTGGTTTGGCCATATCACAGTTTCCCCTGAGGTGACATAAGTCATTGATCTATTTAGTGAAAACACGAGGACCATGTTGTTTTTCTTTCTGTAATTTTGAATGTAAATTGTTTACTGGTACGGTCATATCGACCGTCGAATAATTGCATGTAATTGAAAAATAAGGATTGTTTTATTTGTTGATAATTCTTAAGGCGTATTTGCAGTAATTCTGGTCACATGACCATCAAATTGTTCACATTATCTTACTAGTTAGAGAATGTCGATTCTTTTTTTGTTTTTTGATAACTTTCTTATTGAAGAAGGACGATCATTTTCAATTTCCGTTGTTCGACGGTCAGATGAAACGCATCCATAGAATCAAAAAATCATGTTAATCTCGTTTCGTGGCAAGTATGACGAAATCAATAAGATTGTTTGTTGTCGTATGGCCATGAACGTGCACCGTCCCTGGAAAGTTTCCTGACCAAACAACGCATCGCCATTCCCATAAAGTGGTTATCCCCCATCCGTTCCTATAGAGAACACTAGCGAGAGTATAACGAGGGTCTTATTTCGACGATGAAAAAAAAAAAAAAAAGAAACGACGTAGGTAGTCAGGTGAATAGGACAGTGATAAAGAAACAAACAAAAGACGTAAGTGTGTTGACGCATAGCTAATTGAAAACTCGTGTCTGCGAGTCTCAATGTTTTTTTGGTACAAATACGGAATTGTAATTGCATTGACGTTTTTTATATAAGTTATTATAAATAAAGAGAAGAAAAACAAAAAATGAAGTAACGCCCCCGATGACGGACGAAAAAGAATCGACGAACAAATATTCGGACGGATCCGTGTTTGTGATGATAAATTCAATGTTCTACAGTCTAAAGCCCGTATCGAATCATTTGTTGGCCATCGTAATTGCGTTGTTTACTATAACTTATATTTCTATCGTTTTCCTTTTTTGTTATTTTTGTTGAGAATCAAAGGTCTCCGTATATTACTTGCCCATTTTGTTCTGAACTGTTCCCACGTTTACGTACTTCTTTCCAACAAATTTGCATCTTTTTTTCAATTCTTATTCTGTCGTTACTTTCACACGCACCGTGAATTCACTGACTGTCGTTCGATTTCAGGGTTGCAAGGAACGAGTCGAGATCGTACTCGTCGTCGTACTGCTGTTGTTCCCATAATTCTGGTAGTATGTCCAGTACCGATCTCGAGACACCGGAAACACAGCTAATCAGACCTTTGGTTGGTCCCGCTGCGTCATTGTGATTGCTTGTCTTTGTTTCTTTTCCATTATCCAAAGAGAAGAGATCCAGAAGCTGTGGACAAGTGAATTTTGATTAATGGTAAATTCACTGTGGTTGGACAGTTGTTATCCTTACAACAATTTTCATTCTACTAAAGTCCACTAATGTTTATACTGCGCAGGACAGCTATAAGAGTTAATGAACTTTATTCTGTATCAGGAAAACTCACCTGATCAGTTCCCATAGTGTTGAGCGAGGCATTGTCCGTCGAGATAACAGTATTAGCCGTATGTAATTTAAACTTCTGCAATCCCATTATCTTTTCCTCGACAGTCGATCTCGTTATAAGTCTGTAGACGTTGACGACCTTTTTCTGTCCAATACGATGAGCTCGATCCATAGCCTGAAGATCCTTCATTGGATTCCAATCGTGTTCGACGAATATCACAGTATCGGCACCGGTGAGATTGAGTCCGAGACCACCGACTTGAGTCGTCAGAAGGAGCACGTCGATCGATGGATCGGTATTGAAACGTGCGACCACCGAGTGTCTCTGAGTAGCTGGTACTCCACCGTCGAGACGAAGATACGTGACGGTCGGCAAATGAACGCTCAATAGATCTTTCTCGACTATGTCTAGCATAGCTTTCAATTGGCAAAATATCAGCGCTCTATGCTGGCTCACCAATTGCGGCTGAGACGCTGATGACTGACCGTCTGAGATTGGTGTCAATACTGCTGAGTTTGATAGAGAATTTTTGTGAATAGATTGAGAAGAAATGAGTGGCTGCGGTTGACCGATTCCGCAATCGAGCAACAATTGTTTCAGCGCTGGCAATTTAGCAGCAATTTCAATATCCGCTAGGCTTGTTTGCTGGGCTTTTATCTGGGCATATACCTTTGAAAAGAAAAGCAAGGTTAGAACTTTGTTGTTTATTTGAATTTTGCTTTGAAACTTACTGTTTGATATTGAGGATGGCGAGGGCTCAACACCAATTTCGGATGGTTGCAGACGTTACGCAAATAGCGGAATGCCTCGAATACGTGCCCACGTGGCGAATGGTTCGTGGATGATGTGCTTGAATTGTTCATGAGAGTTGCCGAGTGTCGTGTACGGAAATCTTCGTAGAGACTACGTTGAATGGGCGAGAGCTCGCAGTAATAATCTTGTGTTATTTTTGGTGGCAGATCTTGTAGTACGTCTTCTTTGTTACGACGCAAGAGAAATGGTAAAACCTGTGGGAAGAAAATTGAATTGTTTATGAGTAATGATTGTTTTTGTAAGCAATTCCAATTATTTTGATACGAAGAATTGAAATTAAATAAAAACATCAATTAAATTCGAGTAATTCAATAATTCAAACGGTTTGCATTCCAACAAGTCGAGTATTACAAGTCGTACGTTCTCGAATCGTTAGATATTCGTACTCTTTCGAATTCTCACTGACCTGTCGATGAAGCGCCTCCATAGCAAGCGCTCCAGCCTCTTGTTCTTTGGGCGCAGCCTTGGGTTCTCTACAAGCCAAAATGGGCTTGGAATATTTAGCGGCAAATTGTTTCTCACTGCCCAAAAATCCAGGCATCAAGAAATCAAACAGCGACCATAATTCCAGAACGTCGTTCTGTACCGGAGTGCCAGAAAGAATCAAGCGGTGATGTGCCCTTAGTCTCTTCGCAGCTTTTGCGCTTTTCGTTTTTCCATTTTTGATAACATGTCCTTCGTCGAGAACGCAGTAATTCCATTGTACAGCTTCAAAAAATTCAATATCCTTTCTGACAATGTCGTAACTGGCAACGACGAGTCGATAATTCATTGCTCGAGGTCTTAGTTTCTCGCGTTCTGGTGGTGTTCCAGCGTACTGAATGACCGACAAATCTTTGGAGCTAAAAAACTTTTCAGCCTCGTAAACCCAGTGCCCCGTTAACGTCGGCGGGCAGACGACGAGACTGGGAGGAGCTTTTGGCTTTCTATAATGATCCAGGGCCAAAATACAAAGTGTCTGCAACGTTTTACCAAGTCCCATATCATCGCAAAGAACACCATGAAGTTGATAACGATTCAGGAAAACGAGCCAGTTCAATCCCTGCTGTTGATACGTTCGTAGTTCCGCTCCAACCGGAATAGGCATCTTTGTGTCCGGAATGCTTCGTGGATTGAGTAGTTGTTCCAAAAACAGTCTCTCCTGAGTTTTCTTATCGACGAGATGAGGTGGATCTGCTATCGAACCAGGATCGAGAGGCAATAGTTGAACAAGTGTCGCCAGGGTCGCGCTGCAAGCCAATCTCACAGGTAAATTTTGATCGCTCATACGCCCAAGAAGTGGAATCATGAACAAAACCGCGTATGGAACAACGCGAACACCCAAATTCTCAACGATGCAAGTTATGGCCTCAGCTGCTCCTTGACGACGAACATCGAAGTCGTTAGGTGCGGAATATTGTGGCGAATTCCCCGTTGTGGGAGTTTGAGCGCTGTGAGTTTCCAGAAGTGGAATTACTGAGCGTACCACGTGTTTCATAGTTTTTTCCGTATCGAGAAGTGCCAGGGTGGAAATGCAGCGGGAGGCCATGTGCCTGATGACTTTGTAGGGATGCCCAAGTAAGGCGCAGAGTCTCGGTAGACAATCGAGGGCTGGAGGTATCAGTGTTGAATCGAGACTCGGGCAGACGATTTCGAGAACTTGAAGTCCATAGACGATATTGTTGATGAATTCGCGATTTTTCTCAGGATTCGAATCAGCAGGGGGTTCTGTCTTGAGGTCACCTTGGTTGTTGAGGATCATCAACTGCCAGAGATGAGGGAGCCGAGTCGACAGACGCGGTCCAATGAGATTCGCTGTAATAAGAGCGGAAGATAGTGCCAGTGTTTCATATTTTAAGACTAGGAAACACGAAGGAAAGTCTCACTTATGGCGGTAAGCGCCAAGGTGGCTCCACGACGACGAGTTCTCGAGGCCTTCGCCTCGGGTTCCTCGCAAGCTAGTAGTTCTTCCAGAGGTATGTCTGTTGCCGGAGGTCTACCGGGTCCTCTTCCACCACCGACACCACCGCAGCCTGCGCCTCGGTTATAAGCCACTCGCTCTGCGTGACGTTGACGATTGTTCAAGGTTAATATTCCATCAAAGGGATCCAATTCAGTTTGCTCCGTCAACCGGGGTGTAAATTCCACATCCGAGCACAAAAATGTACAAAGGTTCGTCGTTATCTGCAACGATCGTAAATTGTATTAATATTAATTATAAATGGTAAAGAATAAAATGTATTGGCTTAAGTGAACGATGTTAGCACGGTGACTAAACAATGCTTTTCACTGTTTATACCTTCGTATTCGGAGACGGCGTGCGATCGACGCAAAGATCAACAAGATGAGCCAAATGTTTAGCCGCTAATTTTTGCAAATCCTCATCTTCTTCCCTCTTGATGGCCTCCATAAGAGGCTTGACTACAGGATTTAACGGTTTTGGAGCTTCCGGTAGACACCTCAACATAGTTGCACCACCAGCCAGCGCTGCCATGGACATAACATTGAGCGCCAGTTGTTGAGCCGCGGTGCTCGAAGCTCCAGCATCCAGAGCTTTGCGTCTCTCATCGAGACTTTGTATGAGTTTTGGTTTTAGCTTCAAAGTCGCACTATTGGCGGTGTTGTTGATGGAACAGACGACGCCACCCGTGACCTGTAACCCTCCGGCTGGTTTTGCAGCAAGATTTGATATTTGCTCAAGGGTCATAACCGTTGCGCTTTCTTCCTCGGCAGGCTGGATCAATTTGTAGTGTTTCAACGTTGCAACGTAGTCGCGACTCTCATGCAGTAGCCTCGTGAAAGCTCCGGCTATTTCGTCGTAATAAACGCACTCGTTGAGACAGCCGAGAAGTTTTTCCCGCAAGATGTCCGGTATATCAGGTGGGTTGTCATATTCGAGTGCGGCCCAATGTGCCATTGTGATACCAACGACGGTTCTCTGAAGCGCTGAGCGCGAGGCAAGATGAGCCAAGAGTACTCTCGCATAACAGAGGCCAGGGCTTGGAATATCAGGAGCGTAGACGACACCCGGTGCGGGCTGCACGACGTAACGCGATAAGAGTCCAAGCATTCTAGCAGCCATGCAACGAGCTCGGACTGTATTAGCCCGGCGTGCACTTTGGGCGACGGTCTCAATACCACCAATGTAGACTTTAAGCTCCGAGGTCGATTTCGCGCTACCGTTGCTGCTTCCTAACTCCTGAGCTTCACCGTTCTGGCCGTTAGGCGCTCGAGTCGGTTTTGCTATCGGTGGTAGACAGGCGTTGCTGAGGAGACCGGGATTAAAGGGAACGTGCTCCGGCTGCATCGCCAGACACAGCCACGTACTAACGAGAGGACAAGCAGCGTGTAATAGCATCTCGAGGTCGCTTCGTACTACTAAGTTTTCCCAGACGCGCTCAGCAACTTCTTGTATCGCTGCATCGTGCTCAATGAGAACTCGTTGAAATACTTGACGCAGTGCTTCTTGGAGGGTCGCACTACCGTCCTCACCCCAACGCTCGCGACGATCATCGGTCCGATCAGCATCTTCCCCGGTGAGCGTCAACAGAGTTTGGAGAGTCGCTTTGCGGACACTGGAGCTTGAGTGACTGAGGAATGGCCAGAGGCGTGGTAATACCTGAACAGAGTTAGTATAACATCAATGTAATTATAAATCTGATAATTGTGTGTTTGAGTTGAGCTCTATGCAAGTGTGTCTTCTTATTGAAAATAAAAATCACTCGTTTGTTACAAAAATAATGGACAGCCAATTGTCCATTAAAATCATTACCATTAGTTAGATTATAACCAATGCATGAAAATCTATTTAAATAAACTGCACAACACATGTTTTGCACATAAGCAATTTAACTCTTATAAAAAAACAAGAATAATTCATCCGTTAATCTCAACGATTGGTAATCATTTGTGCGATAAAGCTGACTGAACACAGAATTGATGTCGCTCATCGGCACAGCAACAGATTTTAATTGTGTGAAAATATTAAAAGAAATTTATACAGTATAACTGAAACACGCGCTGACATTTTGAAACAAACTCTAGTCTTTTGAGCAAATTTTTCATGGCAAATATTGTACCTGGGATAAAGGCTGCGGTGATAGACAAGCCCGTGCTGCCGGTAGTGATATAATCGCGGCCAAAAGTCCCATAAAACTATTGCAAGCAGCTGCAAGATCGTCCTGTTCCCTCAACAATTCCCACAATCTCGCGACGATAGCTTGAAGCTGTTCTGGATCGAGAAGCCTCGGTAGTACCGAGGCAACAGGTATCAAAGCGCTCGCAGCAGCAGCACCGACGTCGTCAACCGGATCGGCGAGACCTCGCATGGTCGCTGGAAAAGCTCGAGGTAGCAACTCGTCCAAAAGCTCGCGTCTGACCGCGAGTAAATATTTCAGCGCCAAAAGAGCTCCGTGTCGGGCCTCCCACTCGTCATGCTCGAGTAGTTTGAGCGTTACTCCTAATACTCCCATGACACCAGAATTTTCGCCATTCTGCATGAGCAAAACGAGGGAACCGAGCGCCTGGGCACAAGTCTCGCGGACGGGCGCGACGACTTGATCGGAAACGTAATCGCCGAATCTGTCGAGGCCGAGAACGCATAAAAGTCTCAACGCTGCGTCGATGATCCAACGACGATGGCTTTCCGCCATTTCCTGTGCAGTCTGATCTCTCGATTTTCCAGCGCCTTTGCCATGCAAACGTACGAGCTCGCGTAGCGCCGTTGCGGCACCATGACGAACTTCCCATCTTTGACTGAAAAGATCCTGACAGAGCGACTCACTGAACGACTCGAGAGGCCAATCGATCGCTGTTTCCGGCCAGCAACCTGTACCATCCGGTACTGCGCTGGTACTTCCGGTTTCAGGATTCGTTGTTAGAACCGTGGTATCTTGACTCGTAGAACTCGAATTCGATGATGTCTCGCCGGACGCTGTTGCAATGTTCGAGACTGTTTCTTCCAATTTGATTTTTTTCTTCAGAGATTCTGCGCTACTTCCGGTTTGAAGATTGTTCGTGCGCGTTGCGTTCGAAGTAGATTCGCAATCATCGGGATCGCGCGAACGCTGTTTGGATAAGGATTGCCGCGCTTTGCGACGTGCGCGATTCATCTCGCGTCTGCTCAAACCGGAAGCCAGTGGTCGGCGAAGCGTCTCGTCGATCGACATTTTGTCGCATATCGGCGATGTTACTTGAAGCGTTAGATCTTCGGCGGTGAACAGCTCGGCGGTATCCATGCCCATTATTCTCGGATCAAGGCCCAACTTTGCTGCTAATAATTTTTCTCCGTTATTCGCTGGGTTCTGACCACCTTCGGCAACCACAAGATCATACTCCTTTCCTTCTGATCCGGTCAGATGGGAACTTCTTGCTAATACCTGAACCATGTCGAAATCTTCCAGGGTCAAACGATTATTGGTACTCGTATCTCGTGATTGATCTCTGGTCGTTTCACCTGCGATTTTATAAAAGGAAGTTTTACATAGTTCAATTCTTTTCTTTGTTTGAGTGTCGATGAGTTTTCTTTTGTTATTGACTTCTTGCGGCTTACTGTAATATTTTTTAATCGAAAAAGCTTACATGTTTCCTCCTTGCAGGGCTCGGGATCCCACTGAGGAACCTGAGCAAGAATAGCTTGAACGGCATGAGCAGCTGATACTCTTGTGTCCCATTGCGGTGATTTGAGGAGAGTAGAGACTCTGGCCAAAAGATGATGCAATTCGTGAGGATGAAGCCTTTGTGCTTCGCCTAATTGTTGCGCGGCTGCTCTTTTTGTTACAGCGTTTGTTCCAGTCTCCAGGAGTATGAAAAGTCTGTCTAATCTGTATCGGATCAAAAACGATACAAATTATTGATCAAAAATTAATTGATTGATTGATTCGTCTCTTCTTCTTTCTAAAGTTTCATTAGTAATGTAATGTTCCATTTTTTAAACTCTCTTTCATATAATGCTGCATTCTTTGATAGCTCAAATCTATTTCTTATTGCATTCAGCTTGCATTCTCTGTATGTAGTTCAGCGTATTTCTTGGCCAACCTTGTTTTGTCTGCATTATTTTTCCTATTAGTTTGATATCATTTTTACTAAAAATATTTCTATTCTTTTATTATTTCCAGTTTATAATTATCATTTCTGAATTGTACCTCCGTTTAACATTCTTCTAAAAAAGTGAGAATCTTGTTTTCATAACTTCAACCGTTGGTACATTGTCCTCTACGTATTTTCCTGATAATATCAACATGTTCTTTGGACTGGTTATTCTCAGCATGTACTTTGCATATCGTTCAACTTCCCTGCCTAATCGCAAATCGACAATGGTCGATCGTATCTCATCGTCTACAGAAAAGTTAAAGCACGAGTCGCTAGTCCAAGCTATAAAATATGTAAGATATGCGCTATGGGTACCCAGCTGTAGTGCTTTGTCATCACAGACTATCAATATATTATTATTAGTGAGCTACCTGGCAAAGTATATTTACTTCAAAGAAATTTGTATCGTTCGTTGGAAAGGCATTTGTCTTGCCTTGTCAGACTTGAGACTACTCTTATAGACTGTTGATTTCGCAACAGTTTAATACCCAAACCCGGTATATGTGGATAGATATGCAATGTTAGGTGGATATTGATCGATGAAGCTTGCAAAGCATTGAAAAAAATTGCCATTAAGGAATAGAACTCTGAATATCCATAGAGGTAAATCGGAGCCTGTACTATTCGGTCTATTATTTTGAAAACTATTATTATTATTAC
Source organism: Tryphoninae sp. A BG-2022a (assembly GCA_030522965.1). Lineage (NCBI taxonomy): Eukaryota > Metazoa > Arthropoda > Insecta > Hymenoptera > Ichneumonidae > Tryphoninae sp. A BG-2022a. The sequence goes on along the minus strand of JAPYZT010000184.1, from coordinate 17,924 downwards.
GGTAGCCATAAATCTCATTATTATTAATTATTTATAGTTATTTGCAAAACATCAATAAATCTTTTCAAAGTGCTTCTTTTTGCAGCCTCCGTGGTTCTAGACCCGCCTAAATTTACACATTCATCCTGTGCAATCAACAGAAACTAAATATTTCAGAAAGAATAGAAAAAATATCTTTGTTGCAAGATTCGAGTCTCGAGTCTGACATGGTCAAGCAGACAACTGCTCAACTACCTGAATAACTAATAATTGCTCTTATTATTCGTTTACTTTTCTACTCATTTCTTCCTACAATTAAAGAAAAAAGAATTAATTAAATAAAACAATTTATATATTTCTACTCGCCTTGATGCCATTTTTGCCAATTGTCTAATATCGTCCGGTGATCTGAAAAGCACAAAAACAGAGGAAACATTGTCCTGATTAAAGCGACTGGATAATCCTCGATGCACCAGAGAACAGAGAAGTCTGTAGAAGCGCTATATTTATGGAGTTCCTGAGACAATTTTTTGTAATTGGTACTCCACCACCCTGAGCATTAAACGTATCGATATGCATATATCATTGAAGACATTATTCGCGATGGTGGTGTACGACCAAAATCCGTGCCAAATCCAAAAACGGGCTTCGCGTTTTCATGGACTTCTCTATTCTTCGAATGCACCGAGCTTGACATAGATGCTACTGTATGAAGATATATATATACGCCTACACACACACACGCATATACACATATATATAAATATATATATATAATATGTAAAAAAAAAAGAGCAGGCATATAATTTTCTCGAGGATGAATAATACGTCGATCTTAGTCGCGAGTAGCGTAAACTTGGATCGATCGTTTTCGTGAAAAACAATAGGGTTAAGTTGGCATTGACAAGAGGTGAAACGAAGGAGACAATATGGATGTGTGTTGATCAAAAACGCCAAACAGCAGCGAGTGCACCATACCTCCCAGCCCACCTGCAGCGTCTCTGTGATAAACCCGCTTAATACACTTCAACTGACCCTCATTGCCGTTTCCCACTTTGCGAGCTCGCGGTAAATCACATTACCCTTAATTATCGTGAAATAATTACAATTGAACGTTTGATATTGATGATTTTTAGGAGAGAAAGGCATGTTACAAGCATCAAATTTATACTGACAGCCATATTGCTGGGGAACCTGAGTTTTGTGCCTCGATTATCGTCTCATTGGCCGAAAGTAAGCTCGTCGTGATTTTGATTGGTCCATGACCGTTGCACCACGTCCAATGATTGTTGGAAGACGGTAGACGTCAAGACTTACCCAATGAATGAAAAAGGTAAGGACAAGACGAGATTGGACCACGCGCCATAAGATGGCGCTAGTTGTGCGTTGAGCCAATCACCCGCGAAATTAAAAATTTGGACTATTTGTAAACTGTTATTTCTTTGTTTACTGTTTTCATTGAATCTGTACATTTTCAGTATAAGTAAAAAAATTGTTATTAGTAATTACAGTCTTTTGCGTATATATCCATATGTAAAAAATTCCATGGTACATTGGACAAACTCTAGTGGTCACGTTTCGGTTGAAGGTTGGAAACCTTTTGTATCAAAAAATATTCCATATTATTATTATTATTATTATTATTATTATTATTATTATTATTATTATTATTATTATTATTATTATTATCACTCTTATTATTATCGTTATTACTACTATTATTATATTGGAAAAGTTGAAAGTCTAATATTTTTCGAAATTTTAAACAATTGAAAAAAAGGAAAATATAGATTCTAACCTATCGAACATAAGATATGGAAAAATCGCGATGATATAAAAATGATTTAGGTAAATGAATGTTTCAATTCAAAATAAATCAAAAAGCTCGTTGTAGATTGTCTTTGAAAAATGCGAATCCATAGTGACGAATTTCATACATAACCTCTTCATAATTGTACACGCTACATTACCCACCTCGAAAACTAAATTCGCAAATTCTGCGATAAAACGCAACCGATCGTGAAAAGTTTAAGCTCAATCCACGTAGAATTGTGGCAAGATGTGGCTAAACCACTTTTGAACCCGATTAATTAAGTCGTGCCGAAGAATTAGCGATTTAAACTTTGCAGCTATCTCCGTCGCACTTGTGCCACATTCCGCATCTACCATAACCTCTTTATAGCTTTTTTTTGGCAATTCCTATTAGCAAAACTTTCTTTATTCCGATACAAAAATAGGTCTCTTTGCAAAAAAATAAAAAAAATCTCATACATCATAGAGTTACCCATCATTTTTCAACCCTGGAATGAAAAATTACGAAGTAGATCTGTAACGATCATTGTGATATCATGATCGCTCTTTAATGGATCGTTATATATTTATTTATTGACACACTTCAGTGCCAATCTTCGTAACGTTACGCAAAATATCTCGTCAACTTATGACGATTGCTGTATCGGGATGAAAGTAGATTTGGGTGACCGTTAATCGTAAGTAGGTCAACGGCGATGGGTTATTTTTTTTTGCTTATTCGTATCGTCCGCCAGGCGATTTCATAGCGAGAGAATCGAGCCTTTTGCCACGAGATCGCGCCTCCTGTAACGCATAAACGAAAGGTAATCACGTCGATAACCTAAAATGTCGAATTTCATATTGTTTTAAAATTGTATGAAAATATATGTCAATAATCGATTATAAACATTTCGACGTTAACGATAAATTCTATACTTTTGTTATTCTTTTATTTATTTCATAATTAGCGAGAAAAATTGTACGATGTGATTTATTCGTATTGACGAATTAACAAGGAAAACAAAATCAAACAATTCGGTCGCGACTCGAACCTTTCGCTAGCCCGTCCAGCCAATCAGAGCGAAGTCACGTCTGCGCATGGGAAGCGTCTCTCACGCTTTGCTCTTGTTGGCTAAGTTCACTGACATGGAACGCGCGAGAGTGCGCATGCGCCGCAACGTATCGGGCACGCTGCGATCGAACGTGCTCCCCACAGTTTATCGAACGGCGATCCAAGCGAAATGATCGATACGCGTGATTCGATACTTCGTTAAAAAAACAAAAAATTGATATTAATGTAAATTGAAACTTTAATTTACACGAATTAAAAATTCAAATTAAATATAATCATAAATTACAATGATTATTTAAGCTCAGGAAAATAATTCTTTTTTTTTAAATTTAATTACTCTCAATTTTCTATACATTATTAATTTTTTTAATTTTATTCAAACCACAAATTATAATTATCGGGGAAATTAGGATTTTGATCTTAAGCGAATTTAATTTTACAATTTTATTGTTGATATCAATTTAATTCCAATCGACAAAAAAATAATACAAATGCGAAATTAATTATTTATCATTTATTTAACCACGAATTTCATTCACCATGAGAAAATTTCTTTTATTTTTGCATACGTCGTGATTTTCATTTAAAACCAAGAAAGTATGATTATAATATTCACTTATTCATTTTAATTTAAAATGCGGTCTTGACATAAAACTTTTTCTTCAATTGCCAAGTTGTTGTTTTTGTTGAAGCTCCGGCGAATTTAATTTCAAATTTGAATTTTTGTTTTTAATATTTGTTTATGTATTAATTTTATTTATTATATTTATACTTTATATTTTGTTATTTATAAATTACATTTATTATATTTATAATTTATATTTATTATATTTTATATTTTATTATTTATAAAATTTATTAATATTCACTCGTTAATTTTTCCAATTATAATTTCGGAAAATATCAAACGAAATTCAGCAAAATTGAGATGTACGAGAAACACGTGATATCGATGAGAGAAAGAAGACAAAATGTAGACAATCGTACATGAAATCCTTCGTTGTTCACCCGACACTCGTTCCTTGTCAGCACATAGACGGAAACACGACGTGCACATGTAATTGTATATTTTTGAACGATCATATTGCATGCGTATAGCTCCAAGTGTACAATATCGTTATCCGAGACTTCGGTGACAAGTGTTAGGAACGACAGAGGAATCCATCGTATTTTTCCCATAGATTTGTCTCGTGGAAAAAGAGTTAATTTTTTGCTACGTAAAACTTAACTGAAAATGAACAAATTTTGTTTATTTGTCAAAATGTATGTGCAACATTTTTTATTTTTATTATTTTTCGTTATTTTCTTTATTGTTAATTAGCGGTCTGAACTATTGATAGAGAGCTTTATATAAAAAAAAAAACAGTGTACGTCGAGAGTTCCATTATAATTCGGATTACAATATTTTTTTTGCTGATGAATCTTTATTCTTTTGTCTTTCGCACTTCGCCTTTCACGATAATATATATGTATATTTACACGTATATAACATTATTCTCGTAGGTAAAAGTGCGTTACTCGAGAAAGCAAGTTCAGCTCAAAATATTCGGCGAAACACTTTCGCGGTTGAACTGGAGAGGTGATCAATCTTCTTCCGTAACCGTCTTATAATGAGAAGCAATAACGAAAACATAAAAATATATGAAAGAGTTGTATATATATATTTTCGTATAATAAAAAGCTTTCGAATCGATAGGTTGGGTCATTTCTAAAGTCACGGACCTCCCAAAGTTGTGAAAGACAGTTTAGAGTTGCAAAAGGTTAAATTCACGCCGGAATTAAAAAGTCACGGTGTGCCTGATGTGAGCGGGGATAGAGTGACGGAGTGGTTAAAGTCACGGCCTGATCGAAGTAACGGTACGGCTAACGTCACGGGGGGCCGAAGGTCACGGAGGTGTTACGATCACGGAATAACTATGGCGTAGTTACGGATACTATATTCACGGAGTAGCGAAAGTCACGATGGAATTAGAGTAACGCAGAAGCTAAAGTCACAGACAATATTCACCACCAACTCGAAATTACGAAGTGGCTAAAGCGGCGGTGGAGCTAAAGTGATGTCTTAGCTAAAATTACGAACGAGTTCGAAAGTGACAATCGGGCTAAAACCACATACAGGTTATAACCACGGAATAGTCATAGTTACAGAGTGGTTGAAGACACGGTGGAATTAAACCGAAAGAAGGGTTAGAGTCCAGACTTGTCTACAGACACGACGCAGTTATGAATGAGAAAATGTCTATATCGACGGCGTTCCTATTATATATGCAGTAGCTGCGATTTCGGAATGCCCATAGTCCTCGAGTCGCTATAGTCACATAGGTGGTGATAACTACGGAGGGCTGAAGCGACGGAGGACTTCCGTATAGTTGGTTGCACGAGTTCGCAGTGCTCGAGTCATATAAGATCCTACTATATACACGAATGTCTATATATATACACGTCTGCGGAAGGAAAAAGAGGCTAAAACCACGTAAAGGTTACAATCACGGAGTAGTCATGATCACAGAATGGTTAAAGACACGGCGGAATTAAACCGAAAAAAGGGTTAGAATCCAGAAGTGTCTACAGCCACGACGCAGTGATGAATGAAAAAATGTCTACGTCGACGGCGTTCTTATTGTATATACAGTAGCTGCAATCCCGGAATGCCCATAGTCCTAGACTCGCTATAGTCACATAGGTGGCGATAACTACGGAGGGCTGCAGCGACGGAGGACTTCCGTGTAGTCGGTTGCACGAGCTCGCAGTGGTCGAGGCGTAGAAGACCCTACTATATGCATGAATGTCTATATATACATACACATTTGCGGAAGGAAAAAGAGAGGATGAGACGAGCGTGTGTGTCTCGGCGGTCATCTGGCGAATCCGGGACGTCGAACCCGACCTGAAAACCTTTCTGACTTTTCTCTCGAAAGTCAAGGTGCTCACATACTATAGGTAATCCCCTTTTGTTCCACTTGCAGAGCCGAGTGATGTGGTCATTCCGCCTGGTCAGCGTAGCAGCAGCTTTCTTTCTATCTCGCCAAACAGCTTGATTCTCTCTCTCTCTCTCTCTCTCTCCCTCTCTCTCTCTTTCTCTCTCTTTCTCTCTGTCTGTCTGTCTCTCTCTCTCTCTCTCTCTCACTCTTTTTCTCTGTCTCTCTGTGTCTCTCTCTCTCTATTTAATTTTTAGCAGTTAGTACAGCTTAGTTGTAAGTGAATCTCAGTTGTAGGTGAATTTTAGTTGTAAACGAATTTTAGTTGTAAGCGGATCCTAATCGTAAGGATCACTTTGGTGTAATTATTCTGTACTTGCCCCATAGCTTAGCTTGGACATAAACCATTAAATCAAATCAAATCAAATCTCTCTCTCTCTCTCTCTCTCTCTCTCCCTCTCTCTCTGTCTCTCCCTCTGTCTCTCTAGAATCAAACACGAGGTAAAAAAACAAGGTACACGGCATTTATGACTATTTTTTAAACTTTAATTAATTTAATTATTATTCCAATAATTTATGTTGACAGGTATAATAATTAAAAATATATAGTAAATTACAGGAAAAACAGAAAAAGTACGCGGGTAGTCCATTCTTCTTAAATAAGTCTTTATGTCTGGTCTAGCAGTTTCGGCTCCTGGCTTCATAATTAATTAACAACCATCATTAATCTCGATAATTGACAATAACTCGTTTGAAAAGATGACTCGTAAACAGAACAACGCAATTAATGACTCGTGTTTTATTCGACTCTTCTCTCTCTCTCTCTCTCTCTCTCTCTCTGTCTCTCTGTCGCTCTTTCTCTCTCTCCCCCCCTCCCCCTCCCCCCTCTCTCTATTCGTACTTATTTCTCCTTCGAGGAAATAGAAGGATAAAAGAGCGTTTTTTTTGCACTTTGGTGTCAATGCCACGAAATTGTCGGTCTTGCCCTCGCTCCGGAACGGGAAGCGCTCGATACGTGGGAATTTCTTATTTCCATTGTTATTCGCTTCTCTTTCGTTGTTTGCCAAGAATTGGCCGTGGCAAAGGGAGAAACAGGAGGAGAAGGAGGAACAATCACATAAAATTGTATTTATGTGAGAAATTTATCCCCGAGGTTCTAATATATAAATAGAACGATTCGCAATTAATAACGAGACTAATAAAAGAAACAAATTGGACAACGATAATTACATTCGCGAATTAAACAAATGTTATGTCACGTGATGTAATTAATTTTTTTTTTTTTAGTTTGTGATGGAAATTTATCGAATTTTTGCTTCGAGGATTGTGCTCGATATTTTTTTTATACGTTTTCTTTTTATGTCTATGATATTTAATATTGACAATAAATATTGATTAACTCGGAAATTTGATTCTTAGATAAAATTTAACGATTGAACAAATTAACGTTTATCAAATTTGTTGCATTAATCGGTGAATGTGTATTTTTTTTTGTTTTTCAAATTGTCGACATTCGTCAACTGGCTGCAAAAATTCATGTCCTATCTCGCTCAAGGATATTTCGGAGATTTTTGAAAATTTGAAAATTTGCCCCCCCCCCCCTCCCACGCTGACCCAAAAAAATTGCAATCGATTAATTAAATAAATCACGAATTAGAACAATTTAAATTAATTAACGATGTAAAATCGTGAATCGTGGTCAATCGGTTCGGTTCCAAGGTCACTTGTTGGGCAGCGAAGGTCAATTTTATAGTCGAGGACGATGGTAACGTTTAAGTAAATTCAACAATTTTACAGAATAATGTGATAAAAAAATTTCTGAAAATTTTACAAATATATAAATACAGAAAGAAAATATTGAAAAAAAAAATATTTTTTTAATCTCTTAAGGCTCGTTCGTCCGAACGATCTTTCACCTTCGATTCGAGGGAAAGTTTTCAACGAAAATAAATATCATCGGAACAGAAATACGTAACATGTGTACGATCGGTTGAACGATCGGTGATGAGTTAACTCGATTTTGGTCAGGAAATTGAATCGACTCCTCGTTAAAGATACAAGTGACGGAACTGTGTCGTCGTCGATCCGTTACTTTCGTTCGACTTTCGTTCATTTCGAACGCTATTATTTCTAACTTTTAACGCGATTTCTCATTACACGGTCATATTACGGGTTACGCTTACGTCATATTACGCATTAAAGTACGATCTCGTTTTCAACGAAAGGAAAATAAAATTGAGACCAATAACGACGAATGAACTGGCAATGGCAAAAAATATCGATATTTTTATATCAATATATCGATTTATATATCAATTTATATATCAATTTATATATCAATTCATATATCGATTTATATATTTATATATCGATTTATATATCGATTGTATATCGATTTATATATCGATTATATATCGATTTAAATATATATCGATTATATATCGATTTAAATATATATCGATATTTTTCGTTCGATGTATCGATATATTTCTGCGATATTTTTTATTTCGATATATCGATTATCGGTACTGTTTTTTGTACAATCTGAATAGTTTTTGACCCTTTCGACATCACTAAAGTGACCTCGATATAACGTTAATTTTATTTTTTACGAATTCGTTTAAGTTATCCGAAGATACCTCTATCACGGTCTCGAGGAAAAAGTTCCACTTTCTTGAGCGTGTTTTGAAAGAAAAAAAAAAAGTTTTTTTTCTCGGAGATATATTCGTCCTATTTTTATAAAACCCATGATTTATCGTTATTAAGGTTTCGACCTTATGTGGAAATTTGTTTTTTCATAAAATATTCATGCGTTAAGGGGGAACGTTTTAGGACTTTCGTATGTGATCGCGAGCGTTCTAATTATTCAAAAAAAAAATAATTACGCGTTTCGAAACAAATATTATTTTTTACTATGATAGTTATTGAACAAAAATACAAAATGGCGATATAGTTTTCACGAATATATACAAATTACACTTTTTTTTCACTCCTTGCTCCTGGATTTTGAAAAAAAAATTGAAAAAAATTTTTTGAAAAAAAAAAAAATTTTTTTCAAAAAAAAAAAATTTTTTGAAAAAAAAAAAAATTTTTTTGAAAAAAAAAAAATTTTTTGAAAAAAAAAATTTTGTTTGGACTACGAAAGTTTACTTAGTTAGGACGATATCTAGACGTGCTCTCGATCGGCCCTTCAAATTCGGAGTCGATCGGTGTATCGATCGCCGAGTTATCGTGACGATTTTTGTTTTAATACAAACGTGATTTCTTTTCGTTGAATTCCTTCATTTTTCAATTTTGTTATTAAATCAACGTTAGAAATTGCTTAAAACCCGCGTTTAGATTTTCCCGTATTTGACAATTTTTTTTTTTTTCGAGGATGGAGAAACCGATTTCTGCAAATATGTACTCGTCTCGATTTTTTTTTCAAGTCGAGACGAGTCGTCGTTGACTCACCTCGTTGTCAAGCTCAGCATCAAAAGTTTGCTCGTATCACGAATTCGCAAAGTACGCGTTTCAAACATTCTTCCAAGAGCCCTAAGGCACTGAAAAAAAAAACACGCTAATGGCTCAACGTGTACCTGAAAAATGTTACAAGTAAACATATTTCTATAAATTGTGAAAATAATAATTTTGTCAAAAAATCTTTAATTTAATTTAATTTTTTTAAATTTTCCTAAGACCACGATAAGGCTGAATTTTGTTTCAAACGATGCAGCAAAAATTCATTGATAACACTTTTTTAATCTCGTCCTTAATAGCATTCTTACTTTTGATTGCTTTTACTTTTTTTTCCCCCAAAAAATGAATTCGATAATCCTTGAGGCAAATTAATTATACGAAACAAAAATTTATTTCCAATTCGAAAGTTATCGAATATTTGTATCGATCGATGGATATAAAAGATTTCAAAATTCGCTTTGGTCCAATGAATTGCGAAATGCCTCGCGAATAAATAATAATGACTGTAATATATAAAACATATCTCGTGCAAGCTGGGACTCGTTATACGTGAGCATGACTAATTACAATTCACACGGGAAATTAATTATTTGCGTGAAAAAACGTATCAGCTTGTTCATTGGAACGATGAGCTCGAGATAATGGACGGGGCGAGAAATTAGCATATACGGATATTCTTAATGGAGAACCAAAGGGGATCGAGATGAAGAAAAACGATTTAACCGCGAGGGAAGAGACCAACCCGTTCGCTTCTGCGAGAGAAAGAGAGAGAGAGAGACAGAGAAACATTTTTTTTAAGTCCAACGACGCAGTCCCCTCTACTTTCGTCGAGTAACGGCAATTCAAGCGGATCGCAATCACGCTCCCCCAAATACTCAGCGACGACTGTGAGATCCTCTCCCCCCACTCCGCGGCCAGTAGGCGACGGAGTCGCGCGCAGCGGCCAGAGAGAGGTGGGAGGGGTGCGCGCCTCGGGCCAACCGCATCGAGTCGATGGCATTCCCGAACTAGCCGCCAGACCGAGCGGACGTGCGTTGTTTTTTCTACTTTGATCTATTCCGTGCACGAACTCTCGGCACGATCGAGGAATGCATTTAGCGACTGCACTGTTTTATTCTCTCGCACCTTTCGTTCAATGAAAAAAAACAAACACAATAAATAAGTGCGATTCTTAACGATTAAAGGTGCTGAGGTAACGAGACGCATCCCCGCGAGACTAATATAAGCAGGGGATGCTTTTTTTCTCTGATCGTGTATCGATCGACCTTGAGCGATAAATAAATGTTCAAACCACCCGAGTGAGAGGTGTGATAAACTTCGAAACGGGCGTTTCGCAAATTCTCGCGCGTGTGTGTGCGTGTGTGTTTGTTTATTTGTTTGTTTTTTTTTTTTTTTTATTCTTTCGTTCCGTTTCGCGAGCTCTAACGTGGACACGAGATTGGGCGAACATCTAAATCAGAAATTGTTTCGCTCGACGAATGGGAAGCAACCCCATCGATACGATCCAACGTGTGGTGAACAGGCTCGTACATTCGAATAATATTATCGAACGAATAAAATTGCGCGTGTGCAGTAAATCGTAAACAAATCGTTAAGGCGTGTGTCAAAGTCGTAAGCGAACCGTTACGACGTTCGTTAAAACGTATTCGCAGCGTCGAGACGTGGGTAATACGAGAAACGAGGGAGCAGTGGTGAATCGAACTACTCTGAGATGGTGATGAAAGAAAACATGTGGAGACAGAGGCGCCTCGCCGTGCCCAAAAGGTGAGACTCGATTGAATTTTTTTTTCTCTTTTATTCACTTGCAATAATCCGGTTAATCGTAGAGATGTCGTTGGAAGGATCAATAACTATCGATATATATCGTATCGATATTTTAAAAAAATGTCAAAGTCGATATCGATATATCGATAGTTTTTGACCCTTTCAACGACACCTCTATACATCGATATATCGATCGTAAAATATATCGATAAAATATATCGATATTTCGATGTATCGAAATAAAATATATCGATGTATCGAAATAAAATATACCGATGTATCGAAATAAAATATATCGATGTATCGATGTATCGAAATCAAATATATCGATATATCGATTTATCGAAATAAAATATATCGATATATCGATGTATCGAAAAGAATATATCGATATTAAAAAAAATGGAAAAGAATATATCGATATTAAAAAATATCGAAAAGAATAATCGATATTAAAAAATATCGATATATCGATATATCAATGTATAGATATATCGAAAGCAATATATCAATATATCCGTGAGATTTTGTAATTAATCGAACATGGTATATAAATAAGAAAGGCAAAAAAATGGATTTTTTATTATAAGTGCTTTTTATTAAGTTTTTGATACCTTTTCGATATTTGAAATTTTATATCGAAATAAAAAAATATCGATATATCGAGTGAAAAATATTGATATTTATTCGCCATCCGTAATCAATGGCTTTCTAGGTTAAACTTCAATGAATTATACGTTAAATTCACTTTATATAAATTAATATCGACAACCGACTGATAATTTAGAAACGAGACATAAGGTGTGTAGGTAGCTTTGTTTCGTTGCATTTAAAACGATCTCTAGAATATGAAAACATTGATGATCAGATGGAACAATTTTTAAGATATTTTTTATTGTTACATTTCTTCCAATATTTTTTTTGTGTAATTCGTTGCCAAAATATTTGTCAGTTTAACGAGGCAACTTCAAGGTGAAAACCACGCTCGGACGTTAGTTACCTAAGGTCAAAGGATTTCGTAACCCTTTGACCTCAGCTTAATCGTTATCGCGATTTTAGAATAAATCGCACTTGGTAAACAATGGGCCCTTGGTTAAAAAATCTAGGGACTGTTTTTATAAATCCATCTTATTATGCAAAACAAATATGTATACGTCTTCTCTTAACGGTCGATTTTTTAAAAATTGTTTAATATAATGTTCATTTGTTGTGAAAATTGTTTAATATAATGTTCATTTGTTGTGAAAATTGTTTAATATAATGTTCATTTGTTGTGAAAATTGTTTAATATAATGTCTGAAAATTATCAAATATATGACACAGTTGTCGCAAAGACGTAACGATGAATAGAACAATTTTAGGTTGGGAGTGCACCCAGTTACCCTCGTTATTTATTTACATCGAAAGAAGTCGATGGGGCACGAACTCGATTATTGATTAAGGGCCCACTCTAACGTTCAGAAAAATAATCTTACTTTCATGAATTATTGTAATTCATTTAATCGTTTTCTTTCGCTCAGTTACAGCGATATTATTCTACATAAATTAACCCATTGACTACAGCGCCATCTCGGCGGAATCCATTTGTACGAATGGCGCGTTATTTGAATTTCAATCGCTGGGACTTGTCCACCAGGCACTGACCAGTGATAAAAATAATACCCGGATTTTATACTTCGGATAAAAAAAAATCAAATAAATGAAAAATATAAGTAAATTAATTAAATAAACAATAAAAATTGTTTTCCATTTTTAGAAAAGAGATAAGGTACACAAATTTTCTTTTCCTCCACCCAATCACTTTCAGAGTGTACAATATTATTTAAAAAGATAACAAATGGATAAAATAAGACATTAATCACGAAATTAACAAATTTGTTTCTAATCAGCCTTAAGGTAGTTCTATCGTGACGTTAAGATCGACAAATTATTTTTCATTTTTTCTCACATACAAAATGGTTTGCGGTCTCGAGTTAATAAAGACAAATTGTTGCAAATTGACTAAAGAACAACATACTCCAAATTCAAGGTCATCCAAGGTAATACGTACTTACTGTATAATTACAAAAATTGCGAAAATTCTTTTCTTTGTATTTTTTTGAAAAACTAAATAAAGCTTCTCTGTTGTTGCATAAAAATGTAAGCAAAGTTTTAGAAAGCTTCACCGAGTAGAAGCCAAGATATTTATGGATGAAAATGCAACTTTTAACACGCGCTCTTACGAGAGACTACCGAAAATTCGGATTTTCACCAATAAATATCTCAACTACCGCGTGGTAAAACCTTCCAAAAATTATTACACACGTACATATGACGTCAAAGAAGATATATCCAAATTTTCAACAAAATCTTAAGAAAACGATAAAACGATAGAACTACCTTATAATATTGAATTTTAAACGACAGCAGTGCATGAAGAATTCTTTCCATCCAAAGACATCCATAAATCGGACAAAATGTACATACGGAATGTTTGTTCGTTTTAGAATTTCTTATCGTTTGAGGTAAATGTGAGAAAACGGGAATATGACGATAAAAACGGTCGTGAGGAAGAAGAGCTTGCGCAGTAACGGACAGCGCATATCTTGCAGCAACTGTCTCGGGGAGGTCGTCGTCGGCGGCGAGTCAGACCGGTCGCCTCGCTTCGGGACACGGAAACGTCACACGGAGAGAAAAACGTTTGGCCTGTCTCCTCTCTTCATGACAGAAAACCAGTACCTTACGCTATATCTCGTTCACGAACCTCGCTCTCCTCGTCTCTTTACATTTTTTCCACGAGAATATTTGTTTCATTTTTACTTGACCAGTGTTACCATTTCCTTTCCAGATTTTCTTATAAGTTTTATTGTTTATTTTTATTTCTCCTCTTTCTCTCTCCCTTCGTCTATTTGCGGTTATATAAATATTAGCCTTGGCATTTTTCGATTATTCTTTTCGTTCGTTTTATTATATTTCCGGGATGTATGTTGCTTCTCTACTTTGGTTTGTATGCAAGCACGCTCGCCCTCGCTTGTTTGCGCATGCGCGGGTCGCTGCGCGCGCATGTGGTCGCGCGCCTGCGCACCCGTGTGTGCACATGTGCTCTCTTGATCGTATAAAAAGTTAGATATCTCTAGAACTACTCGAGATATCTTGCTGAAACTTGAAATATAAAATTATCTGCCAGTTTTCTTACGTTTAATGTCACTTTTGTATATAAAATTAAAAATTATAAATTTTAATCGAACTTGGAATGATTCAAAAATGTCTAAATACTTCGTCTTTCATGAATTTGTGACTATAGCTTCGATATTTTCCGCGTAAATGCTCTAAAGGTAAATGAAATTTATCACTGGATTGGAAAATAGTGTTACATCGAAATTTTATAACAAACGTCTCTTACTGTAAGATTTGCACGTTTTCATTGTCCTCCACCCTCTGTTTCTTTCCCAACCGCGAATTTCTTCGGGCTACTATCTATTTCTTAAGATAATATTTCACGGCATTCGACCCAAGGGTCGCAAAAAAGCTCTGCCTTCGAGGGAGCTTGCATAGAAGCATGCATCTTCCCCTCTTTCCTATCCACTGGAGGTCTCGAACCTCCGCTATTCCGATACGCGCGCGACGCTGCCCTCGACGTAGAACCTTTCCCCCTCTCCCGTTCTCTCGCGCCGATGCCCCGAGACTCACGCGCATCTGCGCCGGCGCATGCTCTCCTTGCGCCGGCGTACGGACATCGGCGCGCGCACACACGCGCGTGCTGTGGCTGGTCGGGGGTGGGGGAAGTTTCCCTTCCGCATCGGCAGTGTCGTTGACACCGCTTCGAGCCCATAAAACTAGTTCCGTGCTCCATCGGCCTTATCTGCGAATTTTTACGTATCGCTTTTTGTATCGTCGTTATTATCTTCTCCCTTTCTCTTATTTATTTTACTTTTTTTTAAAATTATTTCTCTCGATGATCGACTCCCTTTATCTCCGCCCCAATGTCTCATCAATTATCTGGGTTACGAGCCTCGCGATTCTCCATTGTGGGAATGATGGGGCTTATTTATTCTCTTTTTTTTCTTCTTTCGTTTCTTTCTTTTTCTTTTTCGTATCACGGAGAGCGTATAAGGCACTCCGGAATGCTTAATGCTGATTCGTGCGTTCACCCGACAACTACGTGATATATATGAACCTCCACTCTCCCTCTTCCTCTCCTCCTTACGTTTCGCTATATATCTCTCTCTCGCTGTGCTATGCTGGAATTAAACCATAAGTTCGTATACGTACTCGTGATATGTCTAACTATCCTATGCGAGTTACAAAAGTGGAAGTAGGCCGTTGCTCGTGAAGACACGTTCATCTTGTCACCACCCAGAGAAGCGTACCAATGTGGACCAATTATAAAATCTTGATACGCACTGGTTACTACTCTCTACTTTAATAATGTGCACGATGATATTAGTTTTCGAGCACACTCGACAGTTGGAACAACGCGACCGTCGTTCTTACGTCACGGCGATTCATTTATTATTATTCTCTCTCTGGTTAATAAACAACGATCTTGATCGTTATACTATAATCATTACGCTCGTAATTTATTATTATCGCTATTGCTGTTATTAGTATTATTTATATTATTATTATTTATGTTACTATATTTTATTATATTATTATTAACCAAATTAAATTTCGAATCACCGAGAGCACAGAAAAAACCATATGGGTGAAAAAAAAATTCCATTGATGACGGCGGGAATCGAACCCGCGACCTCTGGAGTGGGAGTCGGGAACGCTACCACTATGCTATCGTCTCTCAAAATTATATTAATAATTATTTTATTTATTATTATTATTATTATTATTATTATTATTATTATTATTATTATTATTATTATTATTATTATTATTTGTAACGTTCAATGTCGTCGTTGTATGTTTGTCTTTGCAGAACCAGCGAGCTTGTGGCACTGGTGGCGTTATCCAGTACGCTCTTCTTATTTCTTCACACACGGGACCTTCATTCACGCCTGCGCGAAATGGAGGTGCGCCTACAACCCGGCGAAGACGAGACACTTTCCGGCAATCAGCTATCTTCCGGTGAGCCTATATTAATTAAGTTAATATTCTCGTTACGAAAGCAAAGCTTAAGATTATTATTCGTATTTTCATTTCGTACTACATGTATATGTATATATTTATATGGCGAATGAATCATGCGTGTGTAAGAAGAGAAACTGGTCTCGCTTCTTACGCCGCATTTTCATGCTGAACTTGATCGCGGCGCGTCTGAAAGGAAAGGAAAAGAAAATGGTTGTGACGATGGTGAGAGCGTTATGAGAATAACGCGTGTGTACTTTGCTCGGCGGTACATGGTCTTTTATATGCGAAGAAGATGAAGAAGAAACAAAAGAAAAAGAAGAAAATGAAGAAGAAGAGGAAAAAGAAGAAATAGAAGGACAGGAGGAGGAAGAAGAAGAAGAAAGAAGAAGAAAAAGAGAAAGGAAAAAACAGAAGAAAACCCAGAAGATGAAGACGAAGAAGAGGAAAAAGAAGAAGACGAAAGAATAACGCGTGTGTACTTTGCTCGGCGGTATACGAGTATGGTCTTTTATCCCTTTGAGACCTGAATACTTTCACGCTTATGTGGTCCGCAGACACATAGGCTGACGCATATATGCGTCCTTAGGGCTCAAAGGGTCATGTGTGAAGAAGATGAAGAAGAAACAGAAGAAAAAGAAGAAAATGAAGAAGAAGAGGAAAAAGACGAAATAGAAGGAGAGGAGAAAGAGGAAGGAAGAAGAAAAAATAACGCATGTGTACTTTGCTTGGTGGTACATGGTCTTTTATATATGAAGAAGATGAAGAAGAAATAGAAGAGAAAGAAGAAAATGAAGAAGAAAAGGAAAAAGAAGAAATAGAAGGACAGGAGGAAGAAGAAGGTAGAAGAAAGAAAGGAAAAAACATATGAAGACGAAGAAGAGGAAGAAGAAGAAGAAGAAGAGGAAGAAGAAGAAGAAGAAGAAGAAGAAGAAGAAAGAGAGGAAGAAGTGGGAAAAACGGAAAGACGAACAACTATAATAAGAATGGAAGTCTTGCTGAAAGAACACTCCGTTGAATTTGTAACGGTAAAGGAAGACCTCATTTGCGTGCAATCATGATTCTCCCTAATTAGTCTATCCCATCCTTCCTTAGAGACAGGCAGACAGAGAGAGAGAGAGAGAGAAAGAGAGAGAATAAGACGAAGTTTACTTCAGCTTCCCCAGGCGTTAAATCCAACCACTATCACCGATCGATTACGCCCCATGTTCAATTAAACACGAGCAATTATCATATAATAAAAGGACAGCCATCGTGTCCCGATAGTTATTATTGCAACAGCGAATATGAAACATCGAGGGAAGATACGAACTCGATCTTAATACGGTTCTTACATTTACTTTAAATGTAAGAACCGTACACCAGCAAATTTAAGATTTAATTAAAGATAGATATTGGTCGAAAATAATTGTAAAATTTTAATTAGTTTTACCGTTGGGTTTCCTTTTAACATTTACTTATTATTTAACACATCCGGTATAGGAAAAATCGCAATTACAGTGATTCCCCATAGATAACTTCCGGTTCCAAAAATAAAATTGGCGATTGAAATATTATGCGTTGATTGGAACTGATCACTTCAAGACAATCTTACATTAAGGTAGTTCTACCGCGACAGTCTGCGACAATAATTTTCCATCAGGGCATAGAAAAATGTAGTGGCGCTCCGTACGACAAATGCCGAAAATTTTTGACTCGAAGCGCTGTTCGCACAGTCAAAATATTCGCCAAACATTTTTTTGTTTATTTTTGTTTTTTGTCAATGTTATTTATTTTTAGTTAATTAATGAGTAGCAGAAATGTATTGATTATTGAATTTTTTCCCTTTCTATATTTTTAAAATAAAAAAAAATTAATTTGTTTCTTATGCCATGTGTAAC